>PVJX010004098.1:7990-99070 GCA_004027295.1 Dolichotis patagonum | reverse complement strand
GCCTACAGGTCCCAAAGAGTCAGGCCAGAATGTTGGTTTCTGAAAAGTCCCCAATCCCAAACAGACCTGGCCAAGATGCCAGTCTCCACAATATTCCCAATCCAAACAGCCCGGGCCACTCTGCGGGTCCGAGAGTTTCGGGTCCCAAAGAGACAGCCTGAGATGCTGCTTTCTGGGAGACTTCCTGGGGGTGAAGGGCGGGGCTACGGGCCCAAACAGACCTGGCCCAGATGCCGATCTCCAGGCAGTTCCTTGCGGATGAAGGGCGGGCCTACCAGCCCCAAAGAGTCGCTCCGAGATGCAGGTCTGCGCAAACTTTCAATCCAAACAGCCCAGGCAACTCTACGGGTCCGGGAGTTTCGGGTCCCAAAGAGACAGCCTGAGGTGCTGCTTTCTGGGAGACTTCCTGGGGGTGAAGGCTTTCTATTGGTTCTTGAGGTATGGTCCCTCGGCTGCCTACCTCTGTGTCACCTGGAATGAGGGTCACCGTTGGCCCCAGTTCCCAGGATCGGGGCGGGGAGCACTCATTGTCGCCTCCCCCTCTCCCTGCTGCACCTCCCCTGCCTGGCTGTGGGGTGACTTCAGTGTCCTCAGCAGCCCAGGGAAGCCTCAGGAAGACAGTCCCCAGCTCAGCCCAGCTGTCTGCCTTGGTTTCCCCTGTCAACCTCCAGGGACCTTACTGGTCCACGCCTTCCCTCTTTCCCCCCTCAGATCCGCAACGTGGGCACAGGGCTGTGTGCAGACACGAAGCACGGGGCTCTGGGTGCCCCACTGAGGCTGGAGAGCTGCATCCGGGGCCGTGGAGAGGCCGCCTGGAACAACATGCAGGTAAGGGGGGACCAGGGCTCAGCGGGGACTTGGCACTGTCTGCAGCTTGTAGCGCTCAAGAATTCAGGGCTCGGAGGCAGAGGTCGTGCTAATTTATAAGGGGCTGGACATCAGCCTGTGAAAACCTTGGCGATGAGAAACCAGCAGTTGTTGAGCCCAGTCCAACTTGGGGAGGGAGAAGTCAAGTAGGGGCCGAGCTGGGTGTGCAGAGGGGCGCGGGGCTGGGAGCATGTTAGAGCCAGACAGAGGGCTTCCCAGGTAAACCTGGGTCTGCACGGCTTTACTGAGGAATCTACCAAACACGTACAGAGACTTGAGCAATCCTAAAAGAAGTTCTTCCAGAAAAGCAGGGAGACCGTGGCAGCTTGTTTTATGAGACCAGCATTAAACCTACTTCCAAAACCAGACTAAAACAGCAGAGAAGAAAAATTCTGGAGAAAAATTTAGAATGTTACATTCAATGATATAAAACCTTAATACATTGTGACTAAGTATAATTTGTCCAAGGAATGCATATAATTCACCATATTAAAAAAACTAAAAAAAGAAAAGCCAGGTAATGCCTCAGTACCCCCAGAAAAAGCACACACGCAAAAAAAATCAAACATCCACTCCTGGTAAACCAGGGGTAGGAGGGACCTTCCTCAGTGTGATCCAAAAACACCCAACATCACACGTGACGCTGAAAGTCAGCACTTTCCCCGAGGAGAGATGTCCAATCTCATTTCTGTTTCTCACTGTATTAATGGCTCAGACCTATTCAACAAGAAAAGTGAAATAAACACATTCAGATGGGAAAAGGAGAAGGAAAACTGTATTTACAGACTGAGAATGGATGTAGAAAATCCTGTTGGGTCTACAGAGGAACTTCTGGAACTAATAACTGAATCTAACAAAGTTACAAGACCCAAAACTCAAATCATATCGTTATACTAAGAGTAAAGGGTCTGAAATTAAAATTTAAAACAAGCATTTTCTACAACATAAAAATATTACTCAGATATATAATCATGTGAAAGTCCTATATTTTGAAAATTAATAGGAGACTCAACATTGATGTTAGGTATTTAAAAACCACTATATAAATTCAACACACTTCTCATGCCCTAATAAACTTCTTTATAGAACTGAAAAAGTGACTCTGAAATTCATGTGTAAGTGTGCAAGACCTTGAGTAGTCAAAACAGCTTTCAAAAAAGCAATACAAGGTTCAAGGACAAATGCTACCTGATTCCGAGTGATACTGTAAGGCAGTAATCATCAGGGTGGCATGATACCGACATTAAAAAAAAATCAAGGAAGCAAAATAAAGTCTACAAGTAGACCCACACTGATAAAGATAATTGATTTTTCTCAACACAGGCATAAAAGCTGTGCAGTGCAGAAAAGATAATCTTTTTAACAAATGGTCCCAGAAAAATTGGATACCCATATGCAAAAAGGAAATCAGTACAGACCTATACCATGTGCAAAAGTTAGCTCAAAATGAGTCATCATCCTAAACATAAAGCCTAAATTTACAAAGCTCTTATAATGAGAATTAGGGAGGGAGGAAAGAAGGTAGGAAAAAAGGGAAAGAAAGCTTTTGTAAATAAGGAAGGGAAGGAAGGCTGGAGGGAGGGGAGGGGACTGGGAAAAAAGAAAAATTAAGATATATCATTGCACAGGTACAAATTCCCTATGGTGAGTGGGATCATTATGTATATCTTAAATGTACCCATCAAATCAATGAAAAGTAAAAAGCAGATGCATTAAAAATTTTAAAATAAAAAACCCTTAGAAGGAAATACAGCCAAAGGGATTCATGACCTTGAGTGAAACAATAATTGCTTAGACACAACACCAAGAATGCAACACCAAAAGAAAAAAAAAGAAATGAGTTGGACTTCTTCAACATGAAAACAGTTCTTTAAAACAGTGCTGAGAAAATAAAAAGGCAAGCCACAGACTGGGAGAAAATGTTTGTAAAACATAGACCTGATGAAAGATTTGTTTCTAGAATATATAAGAACTCTCAGAAATCAATAATAAAAGAAAACAATTGGGGCTGGGGATTTAGCTCAGCGGCATAAGCGCCTGCCTTGCAAGCAGGCAGTCGTGAGTTCGATCCCTGGTACCGATAAAAAAAAAAAAAAAAGATAAAAATAAAAGAAAACAATTAATGGTCACAAGGTTCACACGGATACATTGCCGAAGAAGAGATGGCAAATAAACATACTAAAATGCTTTGCTTCGTTAGTTATGAGGGAAACAGAAGTGAAAATTACCACGACATAGCAACAAAAACTGAGCAGACAAAACACTGGCCAGGACGTGACTGAGCTGGAGCTGTACCGTGCTTCTGGGAAAGCAGTCTGAAGCCACCTTGGACAACAGTTCGCCAGTTTCTCAGAAAATTGGACATTGATCTATTATGTGAGTCAGACATTCTAACCCTGGGTGTTTATCCAAGACAAAAGAAAACGTACCCTACAAAGAGCTGTATGACTACATATACTGCAGTTTTCTTTGTAAATAGCAAAAACCTAGGGGCCAGGGATTTATCTCAGTGGCTAAAGCGCTTGCCTAGCAAGTGCAAGGTCATGAGTTCAATCCCTGGTACCAAAAAAAGGGGAAAAAAAGCTGGCTGGACATGGTGGCACATGCCTGTAACCCCAGCATTCAGGAGGCTGAGGCAGAAGGATCACTGCAAGTTTAAGGCTAGCCTGGACTACAAGGTGAGTTCAAGGCTAGCCTGACCCACATAGCGAGACCCTGACTCAGAAAGACACACACACAAAAATTGCAAATTGTCAAAAACTGAAAACAAGCCAGATGCCAAAAACAGGTAAGTGGAGCGTCATGGTTGAACTGTTACTCATCAGCAAAAAGGAATGGGCCATTGATAAGTGCTACTACAACGTGGATGAATTGCAGTGAAAGTCAACTGAATGAAAGACGAGAGAATACACATACTCTATGATTCTTTTTATACAAAATAGAAAATGTAAGTGAATCTCTCCTGGTGAGGAAGGACCGGAGGAAAGCATGACCAAGGCTCACGAAGACACTTTGAGGGTGATGGGTGTGTTCATTTCCTTGCTGATCTCAGGTGTCCAGACATCACACTGGTCACTTTTTCCATGGCTGAGACACAATACTCAGTGCCTAACACTGAAAGGAGAAGAAGCTTCACTTGCTCACAGTTTCGGGGGATTTGGTTCATGGTCAGCTGAGTCCAAGGCTTAAACGCCCTGGCAGAGGGCATGGTGGCATAAAGCTGCTTATTTCACGGCAGCTTGGCAGCAGAGCAGGGGAACGGTGCCGGACAGAAGGGAGCCAGGGACCAGATATAGAACCTGAGGTTGCGTCTTCCTGACCCAGGCAGACATGGCCAGAACGTGCTTTGCCAAGCCAGCAAAGCCGGCAGTCCTGTAACTGTGCCGCACATTCTCACACTGTACCCTGAATGTGTGCAGCTTACGCCTCAACAAAGCTGGGAAGGAAAAACAACAGCCGAACAGCCAAACACAATTTCAGGCCCGGCCTGGACCCTGAGCCAAACAGAATGTGAGAAGAAATGGGCAGGGCGGTCCGAGAGGCCTCAGCGCTGGTCGCCGGGGGCCAGAGGCCCTCGTAATGGCTTTGCCACTGTGGTGCTTGCTGGGGTGTTTGGGCTCCCATGACGCGCTGCCTGGAATTTGCTTCCGGAGGACCCGGGTTGGGGTGGTGATGGGGTGGAGCTGCAGCGGGACCAGCCGGGAGCCGGCTGCTAAGGACAAGAAGTGCAGTCCATAGCCCATGATTTTAAAATAAAACGGAGAAGAAGGGGGCTTTGCTACTGCTCTCCTGCTGTCCCCGTGTGCACAGGTGTTCACCTTCACCTGGAGAGAGGACATCCGGCCCGGAGACCCGCAGCACACCAAGAAGTTCTGCTTTGACGCCATCTCGCACACCAGTCCCGTCACCCTGTACGACTGTCACAGCATGAAGGGCAACCAGCTGTGGAAATACCGAAAAGTAAGTCAAGCCAGACGTGCGAGGGGCCCAGGGCCGCCTGCGGCATGACTTCGCTTGTGTTTTTTGTTTTCACTGCTTTTGAGGTTTTGCTTGTTCATTGTTTTGTAATGCTAGGAATCAAACCCAGCGCCTAAGCCAGGTGTGGTGCCACACATCTGTAATTCCAGCACTTGGGAGGCTGAGGCAGGAAGATTGCTGTGAGTTCGAGGCCAGCCTGGGCTACATAGTGAGTTCAAGGCTAGCCTGAACTGAATAACAAGACCCCCATCTCAGAAAGCCCCAGCACCTGCCACATGCCAGCCACTGAACTGCACTCCCGATATTGAATTTTTTTAAAAATAATGTACCACCTTATTCTTTCTTCCCACAGTAGCGCCCCCTCCCCCCACTTTCATTTGTTCCCCAAACCCTCAACTCAGGGGGACCAGAAATTCATACTTCCATGTGAAATCCCAGCTGTTGGCAGCTGAGTCCATTGAAATGGAAAGCAAAACTACACCCTAAGGACCAGTGAAGATGCCTGGAGGTGGGCAGTGTGGAGGACCCAGGCCTGGAAGCACGAGTGCAGTCACCCCTGCCCAGGCCCAGTAGGCAGCAGGCAGTCCGGGGCAGCGGCAGCCGCAGGGAGGCTGGGCAATGCCTGGCCGCGGGCCCAGCAGGCAGACCCGAGGTCGGCGAGCCCAGGCCAGCGGCTTCCTCGCTTCCCTAGTGCTGCTGTTGCTGCTGGCGTTTGCTCCTGTCCCCAGTGCCTCCTGGCTGACAGCCTCCGTGTTTTGTAGGACAAGACCTTGTTCCACCCTGTGAGTGGCAGCTGCATGGACTGCAGTGAAAGTGACCACAGGATCTTCATGAACACCTGCAACCCGGCCTCCCTCACCCAGCAGTGGCTGTTCGAACACACCAACTCCACAGTCTTGGAAAAGTTCAACAGGAACTGATGCTGCGGGTCCCTCGGCGCCCGGTAGGGGGCGCTCACTGCAGCCTCCCCCTCCCCGGGGAGGCCGGCCCGCGGGTGCCATGGTGTGCTGGTGCTGGCCAGAGGGTGGAGCGGCGGAGGCCTGCCGGTTCCTGCAGCCCTGAGCGGTGGGAGGGGGAGCAGCACCCCCAGAAAGCAGAGCCCGCTCTAGTTCCTGCTGGTGTCACGGCAAAGCAGGAAGGCCTTTCCAGCTGTGTCACCCAGTCCCCCTGAGCAGTATGTGGGGGAACACCGGGGAAGCCCTAGGCCACCCCTCGATGAGCCCAGCCAAGCTGCCCAGCCAAGCTGCCCAGCCCTAAGGTGGCTCCCACACATGGCAGTGCTTAGAGCTGAAGGCAAAATCTGCCCTCCAGGGGCAGCAGTTAGCACCAGTGCACCACCCGTGCCAGAGGGAAGGAAACCCCCTGCTTGGGCCTTTTGGTCCCTGTCTATGTGGGGGTGGCTGTCACTGGTGCCCAGCTCGGCCCTCTGTCTCAGTCCCAGGGCCTTTGGTCTAAGGCCACACCCAGACCCCTCAGATTTCATAACACCATCGGCCACCCACCAGGTCAGGGTCAGGAGAGGGACCCCCAACCTTCCTCTGCAGCCACGGACACACGGGATGTCCCTTCTGGCTCTCCAGGTACTTGAAATGCCCACTCCAGTGCTCTCTAGACACAAGGACAGTCCAGCCACCAGCCTTGGGGGCTCATTCAGTGGCCTTTTGCCCATGGAAAAGGCCAAGTAGCCGACCGAGCCAGACGGGCTGTCTAATCCCCCATCCATGCTTCCATATCCTTCTCTCTCCGAGGCAGCTCGCTGCCTCCAGAGAGGAACAGGGTGCCGTGAGGTGCTCACCTCCCAGGGGCTAGAGGCCTCCACGATGGGCGGTGGGCCAGGCACAGAGCCTCTAGCTCCATCGTGGTTTTAGTTCTCATAGAACTCTAGTATTTCTCAAGAATTCTGTGATTCCGTCACAAGCCAGAATGTTCCATAGGGTTCTAGGATTCTAGCGTGTGGTGTGGGCTTCAAGAATGCTGTGATTCAAGTAGCAGCCAGGTGGGACACAGGGAAGGCTCTTCAGCCCCAGGTCCAGCGGCTCTCTGGATCCCAAGGTGCGAGGCCTTGGGAAGAGCAGGTGGTGATCACTGGGCACCAGGGACATTGGCATCTCAGCATCTCAGCAAACCAGGGGCCCCGGAGCCTTATTTGTGTGGAGAAAGGAACCCGATGTCCCATGAGCAGATGTACACCCAGCTGCCCTTCTTGTTATCCTTTCACTGTTCAGCTACCCATCCGACTGCCAGAGGGTTCCCAAACTAATACCTGCCACCCACTGATCCAGAAGTGAGAATCCCATTCCAGCACGACAGCTTCCACCATCTGGCCCAGGAACCACTTGACATCAGTATTCCAACTAGAGTTGGGTCACTCAGTTGTGCCATGAACCATTGAGTGACTGAGACCCAAATCTTTGATAAATCTTTGATCAGAGCCACGAATCTGCCTCGGAGGTGCTGGCTGATCCCAAAGCCATCCATTATCGGGGAGGGAGGGATCGCCAGCGCCAGCCACCCCCACCCAGATTGGACGTGTAGCTGGCAAAGGACCACTTCCGCTGAGGCCCCTGTGCTTGCAGAGTTCACGTGTCAAGCCCTCCTTTCCCTTCCCAGATGAGTGCCACAGCTCTCAGAGTGGCCCCTACTGAAAGGACTCAAAAGACAGGCTCCTTCTAGAATCTAGAATGAGGGTACCCAGAGCACTGCAATTTGAGGACCTGAATCATCAGAGAGCAATGCAGCATCATTCGAGTAAAAACTGTGCCTTTTAAAAAAGAAAAACAAATGCAAATGTATAGCAGATGCCTAAACTTGAACCATTTCCTAGTGCCTTGCTAGACAAATGTACAGGGGTGGGGCCAGGGAGGGGAGTGTTTGGTGGTGCGTGCAGTCCCGAGGGGTGAATGTGTGTCTAATTGCAAACAGGAGGTGTCGGACCCAGGCTGAGGTCTGAGATTGAGTGGGCCCCCCACCAAGGGCAGAAGCCAGAGTTGTCCCCATCAGGGTGGGGACATTTCAGATTGAAGGGCAGTAGCAACTTTAGCCCATGGCCTCAAAGGGCCTCGGCAGCCTGAGAGAAAGCTAGGAGGTCTCTTTCAAGCCCCCTTTGGGGTGACCACCATGGTTCCCCATATCAAGCCCCAAACAGCCCACCACCTGCCCTTCGCCATTAGGGTTACAAGGAAATCTAGCCTCATGCTGGCTAGATTTCCAAAGGGCCCCACTCCAAACGGGTGGCAGTGTTCTTGGCAAGATCAGGATTCCTGTGGCCTGCAGGAGCCAAGACCTTCCTCTTCCCTGTCCTTTGGTTCTCCTTTCTGTTCTGGTTCACACCTTCAGCAGAGTTGGGTATATCCACTGACCTCCACTGTGGGTCATTGCTGAGTTCTCCACAGGTCCTGACACTAGCCCATGTAGTAGAGAAAGGACAGGGTTTTATTGTTCAGTTCCGTTGACTGATCGCCAGTATGAAGCCCCTCGTTTTGACCTCATTTTTGGAAACCACCTTTTTCAAGGATTCGGTCTTTGCTCACTTCCCCGCTGATACTCAATAAAACTCAGCCCGGAGCCTGTAGAGATGCTACCAGCCAAGTGTCAGGTGACAGTGTGGGCTCCTTTTCCCCAAAAACTCACTTAGAGGAAGTCACAAAACTAAGTGTGACTAACAAGTATGGTGACCACGTGACCCACCTTTCCAAAGGCGTCCTCCGGAAACGTTCCGACGTGAAGAATATTTGTCTTAAGTGCGAGAGGCCTTTGGAGACGCCTGGGTTTGCAGGTGCATACGTGGAAAGCATTGTCTTGTGCCTCCGGTTGCAGCTTTCGACTTTGAAAACAGTCCAGCATTTATTGATTCTTCCCTTCAGGAAGAAGTAGCTCAGGGGCAGCATGGGGAATATCCACAGAAAAGATCTGAGCACGGGTTAGGGCGGGGAAGAAAGAGCAGTTTTGTTGAAAACACAGCACATAGATTTCCAAAGTCCGCACTACATTCGCTCGTCAGACCTCCTATCTTTTGAAAGTTTTTTTCAGTTTAAGAAACAAGTGATGTCCTTGAAAATGGCTTCAGATTTCTTTCTGTATTTCTCCATTATTCTAGTCTCTCGAGCATCAAAAGAAGAGCAAAGCACTTAGAGTAGTAACTAAGAAACTGGGATTCCTGGCTTCCGTGGCCCCTGTTTGTAGGGGCCAGGCGATCTGGCATAATTTCTAGAAAGACGGAGTGGACGAGGGGTGAGGACTGCAGTTCTGTTGTAGAATCCTTTCTCTCAGCGATGCTTTGTAAAAAATCCAAGTCATGTTTTAGTTTAAACTTGACCTTGAACCAAGGCCCACTGCCACCTCTGGGTGAGGGGGGGGACCCACATGGGGTCACCTTGCACCTCTGCACCCAGAGGGCTTTGGTCCCCCCGTGCAGGCCAGCACCCTGCTCTCTTGCTGGCTTGAAGGCCAGGGCCCCTGGGCACTGCAAGTGGGGGATCTTGGGGGATTCAGACAGGAATGGAGTACAGAGAGCTGAAGCCCACCAACCTCTCTCCTCCGGCCTGGGAAAGCGAGCCTCTGTGAAGAAGTGACTTCCTGTGTGTAACTGTGACTGTGACCGATGTTGAGTAAACTTTCAGACTTTCTCTAACGTGGTCTCTGGCGTCTTCCTGGCCATGTGCTGTCTTCCTCCTCCTCCTCTGCAACAGCGCACCTTACTCCGTACTCAGGCACTCTGCCAGGAACAGAGAAGAACCCAACAGCCATTGTTGGAGACTGGCCTAGGGCAACAGGGTGACTGCACGTGCAAATAGGGCTAAGGAGAGTTCAGAGACTGCACTGGAGGTCAACAGCCAGAACAATCAGTGAGCCAAAAAAGGAAGGATTCTGAGCCAAGAGCAGAGTGAGAACAGAGCTCCTAGCAGAGCTGGTGCAAAGGCCCTGAGGCAGGCAGGGGTTCCAGTGTTGGAGGAGCCAAAGGAGATGACCTCAAAGAGTTCTGAGGGACGGTCTATAGAGCTCTTAGAGACCACATCCAGGAGCAAGGGAGTTCAGGAAGGCAGTGACAATGTGAAAAAGCTTAGCTCACTCTGATACCTGCCCGTCAGGCACAAGTACTTGTTGACCACACATTTCTATGCTGTTGAGTTAGGTTTGTCTAATGCCACATTGTAGAAAAGCCACTGGCTTGCCCACCTCTACGAGAGGCACAGGGAGAGGTTATGCAAGACCTACTGCCATCTAGGCCTCGGCTCACAGTAAATCAACAGGACTTTTGGTGATGTTTCCAGCTTCACCTGTGGTGGCCAGGGTGAGTCTTGAGAAAGGAGAGTTAGTTGGGTAGGGGACCATAGCTCAAACTACTCGGGTCTCGTCATTCAGAGCCCACCAGAGGGCGCTGTGCATCACGGCTTGGAGAAGGGCGCCAGGCTGTGTCAGAGAGAGAGGGAGAGAGAGAGTCTTAACCAGTCTTAGAGGCTGCCGGTGACGCTTCCAATTCCTGCTTTCACAGACATGAAGTCTCAAACCCGGGGAAGCTCCTGGCTCACAGTGACAGTGGCGACCATCCAGGTTTTCAGCGCCCCTTCTCCCCTGTTATCCACACAGGGTTCCACTCCATAGATTTGTAGACAGGCAGGGAGGTACGACTTTTAAAGCCTGTTGTACCTGTTGCCCACACACTCTTAAAGGATGACGTGAATCAGTGCCAGGTGTGGTGGTGCATGCCCATAACCACAACACTTGGGAGACTGAGGCAGGAGGATCTCTGTGAGTTCAAGGCTAGCCTGGGCTACAGAGTGAGTTCAAGGCCAGCCTGAACTGCATAGTGAAACCCTGTCTCAAAAAGAAGGGAAAAAAAATTACATGAATCAGATAAGACAAAAAATTAGCTGTTTGGTTAATATGTACCAAGTATCCTCCATACAATAGACACTCCATTAGAGATTTAAAGATCATGCAAGGATGAGCCAAAACATGCGTACTCTCCACCCTCACTGGGCTTACAGCCGAGCAGGAGGAGCAGACATTAATCGACTAGGCATTACAGGAAGTGTACAGTTGGGGTTGTGGTGACTGCTACAAAGGAGGACCCACAAGGTGAGACCTTGGCCCCAGCACAGGGCTCACTGGGCAGGCGCCATCAGCCAAGGTCGTAGCATGATGTCCCCTCCCCATGGCAACAGGGTCTGATAAAGCACTGTTTAAGAAGTGTGGTCGGAGTTAAGAAAACAAGCAGGAGTCGGGAAGCTCCCAGGGGAAGCTGCTGCTGTAGGAAGAGAACCGCAGCCACGGCTGCAAAAGGCCGAGATGCAAGAACGACCTTGTCTTCTGTCCTCCCTCTCCCAGGCAGCCGCCCTCGACGCTTCCCACCGGCTAAGTCCAGTAACTCAAATCCACAGGAAGAAACAGGAAGGATCAGTCAAGGTAGGTAAATACAGAAGACAGTATAAATGGAGTTTTCATTTGTAACCCTTTGCCTCAGTTACTTTTCTCGTTGTTGAGACAAAATGCCCAACAGCCATAAGTTAAAGGAGGAAAGATTTATTTCAGCTCACAGTTCATAAAGGTTTCAGTCCATAGTCCTCTGGCAGGGCAGCGGGCAGAGGGGCATCACAGAGGAGAAACTGTCCATGGCAGAGCAGACAGGAAGCAGCAAGCGGTAGCAGCAGGGACCCTGCCCTTCCCTTTTATCCCAGCCAGGCTACAAACCCTTTGGGTGGTGCCACCCACACCCAGGGTGGGGCTTCTGTCTTCAGGAAATCTGTTCAACCATAGAACTATGCTAATTCCAGCTGGTACACAGATTTAGCATCACACCCGCTTAATCCCAGTATCAGATGCCTTAGATCCAGCCAGTCCCAAAAAGTCTCACCCATGAGCACATGAAGCTTTGGGGGGACATCTAGATACAAGTCATGACACCCTTATCCCTCCCATTTAACTTAAAAGAAAAGTGCCCAGCTCAATCTGTTGATGAAAACACAGTCTATAAGGAATAATATGATTTATATGATAAATAGGACAGTGGGGGAGGGGAGGAAGTACCAACATCGAGTTGTTATTACCCAAATTAGAATGTTTTTAATTAAGATGTTAATTGTAACCTCCAGGGCAATGATGCAAACATAAATCAAAAGTATATATAGTAGTTAAAAGGAGAAATAAATCAAAATGGCACACTAGGCAGTCTCTATTTAGCACAATAAAGCAATGAGGGAGTTGAGAAACAGATGCAAAGGAGAACAGTCATAGAGCACTTGCCAGGCATGTGCCAGGCCCTGGGTTCAATTCCCAGCCCTGGCACGAAAGCAAAAAAACATCAAAATGGCAGACGTAAATCCCTTCTTCTCTGTAATTACAATAAGTGTAAATGTATTGAATTTTCCATACAAAAGGTATAGGTAGGCAGAACAAATGTTTTAAACAATCCAACCATAGCTGTTTACAAGAAACCCCACCTTAGGTTCAAGGGTACATGTAAGTTGAAAATTAGAAAATTAAGATATTTCATAAAAGCAGTAACTTTAAAAAGGAGCTAGAATGGCCACAAATACTTGAGATGGAAGAATATGAAAATACAAGATATCAAAATGTACGGTACACAGAAAAGCAGCAAACAGAGATCAGTGGCTGAAATGTATACTTTTTTAAAAAAAGAAAGATTTAAGTCAGGAATCCAACTTTTCATCTTAAACCAGAAAAGGAAAAGCAAACTAAACCCAAAACAAACAGAAAGAAGAAAATAATAAAGACTAGAGAAGAAATCTTTGCAAGTGATTAGAAAAAAATTAATAAAACCAGAAGTTGGGGAATTTTTTTGAAAGAAAGTAATTAGACAATGCATAGAGGAGCAAAATATTCTCCAATCATATACTTAATAAGGACCTGGTGTCTATAGTCTATAAAGAACACTTACACAACAATGAAAAGACAAATAGCCTAATAGGAACAAAAATGTAAACGGACATTTCTTCAAAGGAGATACTCAAATGCCATGAACTATATACAAACAGTGCCTGACACAATTTCAGCATTAGCCACCAGGGAAATGTAAATGGAATGTAAAATTGGATGCTCCATCCGCATATGTCCACACTGTGGAATACTGTTCCGCTGTTAAATGGTATAAAAGATTAAAACAAGCTACAACATTGATGAATCTTGAAAACGTCAGGTTAATGGAAAGAAGCCAGACTTTGTTTTGTTTGAAAACATTTTTAGCACCAAGGAATACGATAAATTTTTATCCATATTTTCTTCCAAAAATGTTATTTCCTTGAAAAGATTGAACTCTTACTAGGATAAAAAGAAGAGGAGGAGTAGGAGAAAGAAGAAGGGGAGAGACAGAGAGAGGGGAAGGGGCAGGAGGGGGAGGGGAGGAAGAGGAGGAGAAAGGAAGGCCAGTCCGGTGGCAGGGATGGAATGTGTAAAGACCCTGTAGTGGGGGCCAACTGTTGTGACGGCCGGAGCAGCTGCAACAGAGTGGGAGGAAAGAGGAGAACCAGAAGGCATGGTGGATAGAGACCAAGGCCTATTGGGCCTCGTGGCTCTATTGCTCTTTCTTTTAGCAGCAGCAGGAACCCTGGAGTGATTTAAACTGTCAGGGTGAGAGCATCAGATGCACTCCCAGTCTGTCGGCAAGAGCCGGGATAAATAACCCACTCATGGGCTGGGCACATCGCAGAAACAAACTCACAAAAGCAGGCCATTTGCTCAAATCTTGGGTTCTCCTTTACTCTGTGTTTGGTTGAGATCAGGGCTGGAACTTGGCAGGGATTGGAGAAGTCCTGGATTAACTGAACACTGGACCAGGAATATTGTTTCGTATCTACGTCAGGCTTTTATTCCTGCCCTCACAGCCCACAGAACTTCCCAGAGATAGAGCCCCTCATCAGCTGCCAGACGCCCTTGAGAAAGTGGCCTCTCTACCCGTGCCCCCACTCCCACATGAGAACAGGGAGGCGAGTTAGATGGGTCAGCCCAGAGAGGGGCTGATCTGCAAATCCAACCCTAGGATTTTGCAGCAGCCTCGGCCTTGGATTCTCACAGCTCAGCCGGGGTGGGTGGGTCAGCACCCAGGGCCCAGGCCAAGGTCCTGCAGCCCAGCGCTTGGAAGCCTTTGCTGCAAATGCGCAGCACCCACAGTTTATACCCACCTCGGGCCCCTGCAGCTGGCTCCTCTCCATTCACTGCAGGCGTGGGCAGCTCGGCCTGGGGTTCCCCCGGAACCATGGTGGTGCCGCAGGGTGGTGTGCAGTGGTCCCCTTCGAGCACAGCTGCATTAAGGGCTGGCAGGGTGACAGCCCTTGGTGTGCTCACACTCCCAACTCCATGGAAACAAACAAAAAAAAAAAATGGAAAGAAAGAAAGGTGAACCCTCCAAAAAGCAGGTTTCTTAGCAACTTTGAAGCCTTTGTTCCTGAGCTACTTGGACTTAGAGCAGCATCTGATCTCCCACCAGCTCCACGGGACACCAGCGCGGCTGCCCCACGACAGGCCTGAGCACCGCCCTGCAAGCGTGGGCCGGACTTCTGGGTCCCTCCGGATCCCAGGAATCATCCCCGCTAAGGTTTCTTCACAGCTGCAATTTCAGGAGTTAGTCAGTGAATAAGCACATGCAGAGCAAAACAAGCGGGGTGAGCCGGGGCTGGCTCTGGGCATGGTGCTTCCCCAGTATGGTCCCCTAGTGCAGCTCCAAGCCCTCTGCGGACCAGCTCCCGCCTCCTTCTCCGTCACCTCCCAGCCTGGCTCCGCTGCCCCTGAAGTCCAGGCTCCCTCACCACCAGCCCGGCCATTCCCTCCACTTGGAACCCTCTTCCCTGCCTGTGAGTTTCTGTCACCCTTTAGATGTTAGCTCCATGGTCACACACACACACACACACACACCCCGCCAAGAGACCCCTTGACCACTTCTGAAGAGCAGGCGGTGCACACATCTTCCCAGCCTCCTTCCAGTCTCTTCGCTGCAGTGCTCACCCTGAGTGAGGGCGGAGACTGTCAATCATGGTCTTTGTGCCCTGTCTCTGTCAACCTGAAGTGGTGAAGCCCGAAACACTGCTCCTAGAGTCAGAGCAGGCTTTTGTTCCCGCTCAGCCTCTGGTCACAACGTCCTCAACAAGCAGTCCATAGCCATCCTATTTTACGTGCATGTCCGTTTAGAAATGCTTTGCTGAATGCCTGTCACCCGGTCACTAACATCGAGCTCCTGGCCGACAGCGCCAGAACCCCCGCCTCAGCCTTCTTGAGAATACCAGGGGCCACTTGTGCACCGTGCTTGGAGCCTGGTCACCAAAACCAACCACAGAAACGTCAAAAATGTGACCCTAAATGGACCGTCCACTGGATTATAGCCAAAGGGGAGGTAAACCAAGAAAGCAGATGTCCCCTGGCTCACCCTCCGTGGAGAATTGTGTGTCTCTTAGGATAGGCTGGTGCATCAAAGTACACAACCTAGCTGTCTCACGAGCAACGGAATTTACAAGGAGCGGGCAGGCCTAAGTCACCTTGTCAGCAGATTCGGGGTGACAGACAGCCCTCTTTGTAGTGGGGCTACAAGTGGTAGAGGAGAGGCAGTGCTCCTGCTCCACCCTCACTAAGTAATCACCCCCAACAGCCTTACTCCCTAAAATTCATTCTATAGGGGTGCCTTTTTTTTTTGACATGGTCTCTAGGCAATTCAAGCTGGCCTTGAACTTGCAGCAGTCCTCCTGCCTCAGCCTCCTGAGTGCTAAGACTACAGGCAGGAATCACCATGCCTAGCTAAGAGTACTTATTTAAGAGTTCTTTCTCACATATGCACAAGACCATGGTTTTTATTCTCAACAACATGTATGCACACCCCCCCATGCACATAAAATCTCACCAACTCTGCACACACACTTCCTCCACTGACCTCGAGTGCACTGTGAGCCCTGTTACAGGTAAATGCATTCAAATACAGAATCCCTTAAAATTGTGTACGACAGTGGGACCCGTGAGGGATGCATAGTTATTTTGTTCATCCTCTCATTCACTTATTTAATGTCTCTCTCTTGCCTGAGACGTCAGGAGGGTTGGGCGGTCTGTAGCAGCCGCCATTTCTTTCCCAGCTCTTAGCAGAAATCACGTGGGTCCCTGAAATCACTGAGCTGCTACTGAACAAACCTAACTAAAACTAAACTCTGGGACTTTGGTCCTGAGAGAGTCACAACTCAGTTATGTATGTCCCTGTTAGTCACCTATTTGCAGCCAAAACAGAACAGTTTTCTAAAGCTTGACTTTTCCTGATCAAACTACAAAAGACTGATCTATAAAATTATGGAATTTTGTCACAGCTGTTTTCCAGCCTCCAGGAACCCACAGACTTTCCTTAGGAGACGTTTGCTTGGGGATCTGGCACCAAAGCAAAGAGCAGGGCATATGAAAGGAACTGAACTCTGTCCACGCACACCGCATGCATAGACCAAAATGCCACGCTGGGTCCCACTGATGTATGCAGTTAATACATGTTAATCAAAAAACTTGCACAGAAAAAGAAATGGGAAGTAGAGAGGACTAAGATTGTGTGGCTTCCTCGTGACAATGCAATTCCTACCGGGATATGTAATTCGATTCTGACCATGTGATTAACACCCAGAATATAAATGTCAACAAATTCATTCTGTGAAAAAAGGCACCTAGTAATAAAGAGATGTATAACATTTCCAATTACGCCTAAATTTTAGATACCATCTTTGGTGACGTGTTTACCATCTATCATAATACAGCTATACTTTGATTCTTTTCTGTGACAGATCAAAGAACCAGCAAAAAAAAGAAAGCTTAAGAAAAAATGGTGGAGGCTAAAGATTCACACCTTCCAACAAATCTGATGGTTTGTGTCTTTACAGCAAGTTAATGAGATATGTGCTCCTTGTTAAACAATTTTGTTGAGCTATGATTCACATCACATATAATTTACCCATTTAAAATATAGAACTCAGCACTTAGAATATATTCACAACCTTGTACATCCATCGCCACTGTGTAATTCCTCAATGTTTAATCTCCAAAAAGAACCCCCCATGCTGGTCACTCCTCAGCCAGCATTCCTACACTCTGTGGAGTTGCCTCCTGTGGGTATTTCATACAAGTGAAATCACACAAATTGGTAATATTTTGGGACTGTGCTCATTTAGCATATTTTCAAGGTTCATCCATGTTACAAGTGTCAGTACCTCATGCCTTTTTATTGCTCACAGTCCACTGTCTGAATATACCACCTTGTGTTTGTCCATTTGTCAGCTGAGGACATTTGTGAGTTGTTCCTACTTTTCGGTTAGTACCAATCACAGCGACAGTAGCATTCACAGATGTAAAAGTGTTCACTATGCCACTGGCTGCAGATGTAGCTCAGGGGCACAAGCACCCACCTGGCTAGTGCAAGGTCCTGAGTTGGATTCCAAAAAAGAAAAAAACACAAAAATGTTTGAAGTGGCCAATATGAGAAAGGGCTCCACATCTTCAGGAATCGGGGAGACGACTGCATCAAAACTACACTCACACATGTCAATTCGAACAGTGATTATCAAGAGAATAAAAGATGACAAATGCTGCTAAGGACCCTTTGCCCCCATTGGTGGGACTGTACATTATCACAGTCATGAGCCAGGCATGGTGGCGCATGCCTGTAATTCCAGCACTCAGGAGGCTGAGGCAGGAGGATTGCTACAAGGTCAAGGCCAGCCTGAACAGCATAGCAAGACCAAAAAAAAAAGACCAAAAAAGAAAGAAAGATATGAAATCAGCTCGAGTACCCATTGGCGGATGAACAGACAAGTAAAATATATTATATGTGCACAATGGAGTATTATTCAGCCATAAAGAATGAAATCCTGTCATCTATAGATGACGGAACTGGAGAGCATTATGTTAAGCAAATAAATCAGACACAGAAAGACAACTGTTCCATGTTTTCTATCATATGTGGAATTAAAAGATGGTCTGAAAGTAGAAGGGGGAGTACGAGGGACTAGAGAGCAGGCTGGGGTGGGAGGGAGAGGGTAAGATTGATGCATGATATACACATGTACAGAAATGTCACCATGAAACTTACTAATTCGTAGAGTTAACACGTGTTAATGAAGAAAATGTTCATGTGGATGTATGGCTTTGCTTCTCTTGGGGAGACACCTAAAACTAAATTGCCAGGTGATAGAGTAATGGGTAGCATTTTGAGGACCAACCAAGCTGTTTTCAAAATGAACTCACCATTTTGCATTTTTCCAGCAATGTATGTGATTTTGATTTCTCTATACCTCATTAGCACTTGTTATCGGCGGTCTTCCTGGATCCTAGTAAGACCAGGAAGTGACCAGGAGTATGGTTTTAATTTGCATTTGCCCAATAATTAGTGATGGGTTCATTTGCCTTTTGTTTTTCTGCTGTGGAGAAGTACCTACTGCAGCCCTCTGCTACTGAATGGTGAAAATTCTTTACATGGAGATGATCCCTAGTTTACAGGGGCTTAACTCACGTGTTTTCTACTGTACGATGGCAGGAAAACTATGCAGTCAGCAGACACCATACCTTGAAATTTGGATTTCGACCTTTGCCCAGGCCTTCTGATGTGCAGTGCCCGCCCCACCCACCCAGTGCTGGGCAGCAGCCTTAGCAGTCCGACTCAGGACCTTGCGCTTGCCAGGCAGGCGCTGTGCAGCTGAGCTATTTCCCCAGCCCTTCAATTCATTTTTAACTTACAATATTTTCAACTTATGATGCTTTTATCTGGACATATGTTCACTTCAAATTGAGGAGGAGCATCTGTGTTCTGAAAACAAGTCCTATACCAGAAACATGACTTATGAACAGATTTTTCCCTTCCACCGGCTGTCTTCTCTCTGCCCTGATGTACAAATACTTCTTACCACATGTTATGGTTTGTGTCTGGATGTCCCCCACCAAAAAAAAAAAAAAACACCTCATGTGGTCATGAGGGTGGGCTTTTCCCAGACAGCTGAATCTAGAGTTTGTGATCGGTTCGTGGTCTAGTGCTGGGATTGGGGATGTGCATGCTACAGCCACCTTAGGGCGGGCAGTCTCCTCCTTCCTTCTCTCTTGCTGCTTTCGCTGTCTTATACCACCCCAATAGCCATGGACTGTTGCCCCTCACCACGCCACCCTGCCTTGGAGCCAGCTGCTTATAGACTGAAACCTCCACAAACTGTGAGCTAAATAAACATTTCCCCCTTAACTTTGGGTCAGGTATTTTGTCCCAGCATCAAGAAAAATACCTAAGACAAGACAATTAAAAAATGACTGAAGGTCTTTCACCAGAAGGGAAGAGTGTACTTGAAATGCAGACCCTTTGGCACATCTAAAAACTCTAAACTCTAACTCTAAAAAGTTAATGGGGGCAAAAAGTTAATGGGAAGCAAGGATTGTGATAGTAATAGCTCTTTTAATATGATTCTAATGTAGTTTTTAGATATATGTTTGTAACAGGTTGACTAGTTAAAGTACTGTAGTTTTAACCATGAATTTTGATCACCCTTTGAATATTTTGCTTGTGGTACAGAAAAGAGTGCAAGAAGAATGGTAAATATGTAATTGTTATATTAATGTAAATCTTACTAGAACAAGACATGTTAACTTTTCACAAATCTGCCACTGGAGACTATGGTCTAAGGAAATGTGTCTCGTTACCCAAGCTGACCAGAAGTGGGTTGTGGTGGATGAACTAATGGTCACCTTGTACACCCGGCTGAACTGAGTCAGCGGGGTGCTGAGTGTGGAAGGCCCCCCCTGAGGGTTGTTGCCTACAGCATAAAAGGAGAACTGGAGGGGAAGTGGGTGTGCTGCTGATTCTCCTGGAGAGGCTTGTCACACTGGTTTTCCTGATGTGAGCTCAGCTGTTCTCATCAGAGGAGGATCTCAGGTCCTCACTGTCCCTGGGGGTGGCTTGGTTCTTTTGTGGGGGTTTTCTGGTCCTGACCTTGAGTGTCACTTCCTGACTCCAGTGCAGATCCCTCAGCTGCTGGCACAGATCCTTCACCCCAGTGGTGCAGACTTTCTAGCTTCCCCCGCTGACCTTGGGGCCTTCCCTGTGCAGACCCTTGACACAGACTTGCATGAGACGCTGTGGGCTCTCGGCCTCCAGCAGGACTCGTGGAGGACATCGCCAGGGGGCCCAGGCCCTCAGCTGGATTCCTTGGGTCTCGTGTGTGGGCAGATCTCCTGCACTCTTTTGCATTTGACTCTTGGGGTAAATATTACAAAATAATCCTATAAACTATGTGTCCTGTATTAAAGCTTTTCCCTTCCAAACCCTGACGACAACACCATGTCTGTTGGTTCCTTCATTTTTTCACCACACCAGTTTATAACAAGATGCACTAAAATAATCAGAGTCTTTCCCAATCGTTTTGTGCACATACATCGGGACCATCTATGTGGAAACTGACCTGTTGCCTAAGTACCCCATCCAGCCACCTAGCAATATGTGTGTCCTCTCACAGACACAGAAATCTGAACTGAGGTGAGGTAACAAGGGCTGATCACAAAGTACAGTACATGTATAAATTTTTTTAAACATGTGTTAAAGGACACATTGCAATTAATCCCCTTCAGAATACTCCCACTTGCTCTGAAGACACTTGTTCCATCATTCTTGCCATTTTCCAAAGCAAACTAGAAATCCTATTTTATGTCTCTATGAGGTGTGATCAAAAATTTGGTGAATCCTGCTGCCAAAGACAACCCAAGAGCGATGCAGGTTCGTGTAAGCCTCACGGTGTGTTCTCAGCCACCTTATTATCAGATCTGGTGCTGTGTGGCTTCTCGCTCTTTTCCAAAGCCAAAACGGCCATGAAAGATAAAGGTTTTGAATCAATTATGTTCAAACATTTTGATCATATGGGAAAGGACTTTCCAAACTGCTTCAGAAAGTGGTGAGAACAGTAGGCGTTCTTCTTGCTTACGTGTATTTTGAGGATGACAGTGAGACTTTCATAATTTTTTTCAAAACATAAGCATTTGCCATATTTTTAACCGTACTGCATGCAATGGAAGTTGAGGGGTCAATATACAATGTATGGAATAACAACGGTGTAAGAAGCGCTTATGAAATTCGATACATCAGGCCAAATGAGCACATGGGAATCTCACAACAGTCTTCTTAGAGATACCACCACCTCCTCTTACAGATGAAGAAACTGAATCTCATGGAGTTTACGTCAATTGTCAGTGGTCTGACAGCCAGTGAGCAGCAGAACTGAGATTCGAACTGAGCACTTCAGAGTCCAGCACTTCAGAGTCCAGCACCCTTGGTTTTTCCCATTAGGCCAGTAGCTATAAAGCCTGCCAAATGCCAAACTTCAGACGAAAGTCATTAACCAAAAAAAAATTTCAAGGTCCTAAATGGAATGAGGAAAAGAAAGACAATATGGTGTCATGTTCATAAAGCTAAACTTATCCCATATAAACGACAGCCCTTTATCTGAGATTCTACCTACTTTTGCAGTACTTCATATCCCTCTTTAAAACAATATTGCTAGGAGATGGTACTTTTCTCATTATAAAAGAAATAGTAACAACCCTAAACAGAAAAAAAAAAAAAGATTGGAGCGTCTTCCTACCTGTGTAGTCAGTTTTCCGTTACTGTGACAAAATACCCAACAGAACTGACTGTGGAGGAGAAAAGGTTTATTTTGGCTTAGAGTTTCGGGGATTTCAGTCCATGGTTGTTTGGTCCTACTGTGGCACAACAAGTGATGGAGGGCACGCCTAGCTCAGGGCCCCAAGGAAGTAGAGGGAGAACAGGCAGGGGTCAAGGTCCGGACACCCATCCCCTTCAAGGACACAGACCCAGGGACCAGCTCCTCCCCACTCAGCCTCACCTCTCAACGTTTCCAGCACCTCCCAAGGGTGCTACACACCGGCCCAACACAGGGGCGCCTGGGGACCCTTTGAAGACTCGGCACTCTCCTCCCTGACCTTCAGGTTGACCTAGAGGCAAGCACAGTTACTAACTGCTTGTGTGTCTTTAAAGTCTGTGATTTAAATTTTTAAGAAATGCAAATGGAACTACATGCTGCATGCTGTTTTGCCATTAACTTTTTACCTAGTGAATATCTTGCTGTTGATGGGTATATTTAAATTAAGTAATGGAAAAAACTGCTGACTGAGCCTTCTCTGCTCCACCAGAACTGGAGAGAGTGTCCTCTGCACCGGGACCACAGCAGTGAGACAGTTTCTGCCTTCACAGAGCTTCTGTTCCTCGAATGGGAGACAAAGCCATAGAATTAAAAACACACAGAAAAATTGCACATTGTGATAAATGCTAATAAAAAGAGACACAGAGCCTGGCACGGTGGCACACAGCTGTAATCCCAGAGCTGTGGGAGGTTGGAGCAGAAGGATCTCAAGTTTAAGTTCTGCCTGGGCAGCTTAATGAGATCCTTTGCCAAAAAAAGTTTTTTTAAATTTAAAAATGGCTTGGATGTCACTCAATGCAAAGGGCAAAGGGCAAGGACATGGACTCAATCTCAGTACCAAAAAAAAATCCTAGGAAAGATAAAGAATAGCTTTGGTAGGCAAGAATGAGGGGTGACCAAGTCCTTGTCATTAGAGAAGGCCCTCTAGGAGGTAACATTTAAATCAAGACCAAACAAGGGAGGAGCAAAGGGACAGGGAACAGCATTTCAGGCCAAGGGAGGTGGGGAGGCTCTTGGCTAATCTCAGAAACTTCGGGAGGAGTAACAGGGCTGCGTGTGGGGGACACAGCGTGGGCAGAGCACACTGTGCAAATGTACCACAAAGTGCGCAGGGACGCATGGGCTGGTTTGGGTGGACACTCTCTGGACAGGGTGGTTTAATGACCAGCTCACGGGCCTATGTGACAGTGGCCTGGGCTGTACTGGTGGCCCTGGGAAAGAAAGCATCAGTAGTTATCAGAGGTAGATGGCGGTGGCCTCTAGGGCGGCTGGCTTGGAGCATAGGCATGGAGTTCAAAGTCAGAGTGTGTCGGGGTCTGTGCCTAGATCCCCAGTCCCCCAAAATAGGTACACAGCGAAGGACCAAAGGAATGAGAAAGCGGCATGATCTTTAGGGGTCCAGGAGGACTGAAGTCCCCAGAAGAGCTCCTAACTGCTAGCCGGCCGGCCCACTGACCCTGGGCAGCCATATTTAATCAGAACAAGCAAGAAGTTGAGTGGAAAATGCAGGAAACCTGAGCAGGATCTTGGGAAGGGTTCAAGGACCTCTCAGAGCAACAGACGATGCTAAATAAGGAAAATTATCCAGCAAGTCTCCAGGTGGCCTCAGCTGTGGCTGATCTTGCCCCCTGAGGTGTCTCCTCCTTCTCAATTCAGCCATGCTCGGGCCACGCCACAGCCCTGCACGTGTGTTCAGCTTCAACGGCTCCAACACGTGTGGAGTTTAAAGAAGTCAGCTAGAACCCTCACCCGGAAATTCAGCCGGTAAATATCTAGAGGTAGGTTTGAGTGTAGAGGGGAACCCTGCAGACGCTGGAGCTGCGGCCTAAAAAACCTACCTTTTCTTACAGGCTTTGAGGAATCTTGTTTCTCTCTCTCCCTCCCCCCCCACCTTGTGTATGTGTCTGTCTGTCTCTGTTTCTGTCTCTGTCTCTCTCTGCCTCTCTCTCTCTCTCTCTCTCTCTCTCTCTCTCTCTCTCTCTCTCCTGGATTGAGCCTGTAGCCTCACATATGCAAAGCAAGTGCTGGATCCCAGCCTTTTTTATTTTGAGACAGCATCTTTCTAAATGCCCAAGGTGGACAGCAATTTGAAATTTTCCTGCCTCAGCCTTCTACTGATAACTGGGATTATAGATGTGTACCACCAGCCAGATTTTGTGAATGCATGTTTTTTTTATTTAAAAAAAAAAAAAGCAAAGCAGAAAAAAGGGTAGAAATAATACAGTATTTCAAAAAAAATTAACACTAAGAAATCACTAGTTGATGAATTACATATTGTCATCTTAGAAATAGTTGTTCAAGTTACAAAAGTAAAGCATAAAAAGTGGACAATCAAACAATGACAGTGCAAACCATTCTGTTCAATGATCCAACAAAAACTTAGTAATATGATTATCTATCTTAACACACTTATACACACATACAGTTATATCCTTTAGAGCACTTTCTTTCCCTTTCTTTTTTACAATAGCTATTATACACTTTGGATCTTATTACTCCTACAGTTTTTATTACTTTTTACACTAGAGAGACAATGTGATATTTACAAATATGATTCTTATTTCCTTTATGAGGCTAGTCTCAAGTTGCCTCCATTTACCTATAAAAGCCTCAAGATCATCCTTTTTATAACTGAGTAATATTCCATTGTATAAAAATACCACATCTTTTTCATCCACTCTGCAGTTGATGGGCATCTTGGTTGTTTCCAAGACTTAGCTATTACAAATTGTGCTGCTATAAACATGGGTGCACATATATCACTGTGATATGACCTTTTCGGTTTTTTTGGGAAAATACCCAGGAGGAGAATACCTGGATTGAATGGAGCTTCCAATCCTAGTTTTTTGAGGAATCTCCATACTGATTTCCATAGTAACTGCACCAGTCTACACTCCCACAAATAGTGGAGCAGTGTTCCTTTTTGCCAACAGCCTTGCCAACATTTGTTACTAGTTGATTTCTTGATGGCAGCTATTCTTTCTGGTGTGAGATGATATCTCAATGTTGTTTTAATTTGCATTTCTTGAATGACCAGTGATGGTAAACATTTCTTCATATATTTATTTGCCATTTGTATATCTTCATCTGAGAACTGTGTGTTCATCTCAGATGCCCATTTTTGGAGAGGGGTAAGTGCATGTTAAATATAGAAACTTTTCATATGAAGACAAAACTACCACTTTCACTTGTTCTTTGACTACTATTGAATTAATTTAGTAGCTTTAATCATCCTTAAACATTTAATGGACTTACTGCCTTAAGTAATCAAGTTTCCGTAGACACTGAAAACTACAATTAGAAGTTTAAAGTGCTTGATGTTCTCAGACATTTTAAACGCTCAACAGGGCAGACTTTCAAATCAGAAGAGCAAAATATTCTAAGCCTTTGTGCAACTGTTGTAAATGAATGACCTAAACTTACAACAAATGTAGCAAATCAGGTTCTCTTGACCATTTCAAGAACCTTAAATCCTACACAAAGTAGATCAAAGATCCGAGAAACTTCCATACTCTGTTCATTGTTTCATTCTCAGAATATCTATTTGTTTCCTTTCTGGAGTTACAGAGTTACTCCTCCAACAAAAAACTCAGAATCTTCCCCCAAATAGAGTCAATAACAACCAACGAATTTTACTCTCAAATCTATTACTTCACCCACAAGTTCTCAGACACTGACAGGGGACGTTAGCACATTACAGGAGAGAGAAGGAAGGCTATCATCTAGAGAGCATGTGCACAGAACAGAAGGGAGAACAGGACCAAACCATGAAGACCAATACCTTGCCCTAGGGTAGATGCATGAACCAGCAGAGGAACCTTACTGGGCCAAGCAAAATGCATGGGACACCTCTAGTCCTTGCATTTTAAGAAGCAAGGGATATTCCAGGTAACCCAAGCATGATGCAGTCCTTAGACCTCTCCAGTCCTAACTGCCACTAACCACTATGTGTGCTTGGACCTGTTACCCATCTGGGCTAACCTCAGGTCGCACAGGCTTAAACAGGGATTGGATTCCTGAGATCCTTTCTAAGTTTAACAGCCAATGAGTCTGAGTCAAAGAGCATTGTCAGCGAAAGGGTGGGTCTAAGAAAATACATGTGTTTAGAAGAAAGTGACTAGACCAGTTAGACCAGAGGAGAGAACCACTGTGCTTTGACCTTGAAATCAGAGTCGTGAACTCTATAGTGAGTTAAGAAGCATCTGAAATGATTTCATCAAAATACAGAGTGTTTTAAAATGTAGATCTCTTCCCATCAAGATTTCATTCAGTAGGTCTCAGAGAGAGCCTAGACCTACTAATGTGTTAGACAACCTAATGTGTCGTGTAAGTCCCCTTGGTGACTGTGAGATGGGCCTGGGTTTGACTATAAGAACCTGCAAATGTCTACCTGAAAGGTCTAGGTGACACACAGTGTGTTGCAGCCGGTGGCAGCTCCAGCAGTGCAAGAGCACATATTAAGATCCAGAAACTTGACAAATGGCAAAATTCTGAGGCCACAGTGGTCCTCAACTCAAAAACTGCAGGTCTCTGCTGCCTGGATTAGTCAGCACTCACCAGAGAAAGGGAACTAGAATCAACCAACACGCATCTCCAGAATTTAGCTGCTATGGAAATGCTACACCTTTTTAAATTAAATTTAATTTTATTTTATTATTTTTGTACCAGGTATTGAACTCACAACCTCATCCTTGCCCGGCAGGCGCTGTGCCGCTGAGCTATTTCCCCAGCACTGAAAATTCTAAATAGAGCTGTGGCAGAGATAACTGGGTATGACCCCACTCTAAAACTTCTACCCCAGTAACAGAACCCTCCATTTTCACCTGAGCACAGAGCCACCAGGAATAAAGAGTCTTTGCCAGCCCCTCTTGCCATGAGACGGGGCCAAATTCCAGCCAAAGAGTAAGTGCAAAGCCTATCCATGACTCGTGGGAATGGTCCTTAAAGAGGAGGGTGAACCCTCCCTCTTCCTCCTTTCATCCTGCCCGGAATAGACGGGTTCCAGCAGCCGTCTGGGTCAATCCCGTATTCTGGGAATGACATCCCGCATGGTAGGGCAAAGAATAGAAGGCTTGGTATCTGTGTGCTGAGGAAAACCATCCAATCACCCTTCTTAGTGACTTTCTTTTTGCTGGGACACAGTAGGTACCCAATACCCACAAGTGAAAGGAAAAGAAGTTTATTTGGGTTCACAGTTTCACAGGTTTTAGTCCACGGTTGGCTCGCTCCAGGGCAGCGCAGAGTAGAAAGAGCTCATGGCAGAGCAGGCAGGAAGCAGGCGGCGCTCAAGCTAGGAAGAGGAGGGACGCGTATGTTCCAGGCCACGGCCACCCCGTCCCGCCAGGCTTTACCTCCCAACATCACACCAGCTACAAACCCATCCATGGATTAATCCAGTGTCACACACCCACGGTCCAGTCAGCTCCCAAAGCCCCACCTACATGTACATGAGGCATTGGTGGGACCTCTAGACAGAGATTATAACATCGCCCATAGAATTCTTAGAGGTAAGAGAAAAGTTAAACTTATTTTTAGATTTTTCTATTACTTGTCAAACCTAATCACAAGTAATTTAGCCAATAATAATAACTGTTGCTTATTGGGCACCTCATACTTGCCAGGCATGAGTGGTTCACATCTATTAAAGGGTAATCTTGGGGCTGAGGATTTAGCTCAGCGGCATAAGCAATTGTCTTGCAAGTGCATGGTCGTGAGTTTGATCCCTGGAACAGAAAGAAAGAAAGAAAGAAAGAAAGAAAGAAAGAAAGAAAGAAAGAAAGAAAGAAAGAAAGAAAAGAAAAGAAAAGAAAAGAAATTCTAAAGGATCTTCGCAGCAGTCCTAAGAGGTTATTATCATTCCCATTTTACAGATGAGGAAAGTCAGGCTACTGGTGGCAGAGCCAAGATTCCAGCATGACCTGACTAGAAACATGGCTAGAAACTAGAGCTAGAATCGGTGCTTTGACCACCATGCTGTACTTCGCCCCATCCCAGAGGTCCTTATCCAACTTCCACCTACCCACGAATTCAACAAATACTAAGCAAATGGTCGGGGCTGGGAGGTGGAAGACAGAGGGGAGGAAAGAGCAGACTGGGACCGCTTGGTAGAGGTGCCCAGCCCTGGTTCTGTCAGGCTTGGCCAGAGAACTGCTCTTATGTTGGGGTCTGACTGGATGGGAAGAGTGATTTGGGAGGGGATAGGGAGGCTAGGAGTGAGAGAGAGAGGAGTGAGAGAGAGAGGTCAACAGACCATGGGAACCTTAGAGTATTTGATGATAATCCCACTCTGATACCCTGCTAAAGTAATAACCCTATGCAATGAAAAAAAAAAGGAGGTGGGGTTCAGAAAACACACAAAAGATACCCAACTACTGGAGATGTGCGAAGAGCCGACGGTTGTTAGCTACTGTTGATGTTCCCTGCGTTGTGTTAAGTGTTTATCCGTCACTGCTCATTCAGCAGGCTTAAGAAGTGGAATAATTTTCTAGGCTATCATAGCACATAAGGGGTAGGGCTCAGATGTGAAACCAGTTCTGACCCCAACGCCAACCGTCTTAAGCACTATAGCAAACCAAGGATAGCACTTGGAGAGCTACAGAGCAGTCAAAGACAGCAACTGCCCCAAATGAATGAAATAATTAAGCATTGCAAACATGTACTAATAAAAATAAATTTTAAAAACAGTAACTGTGAGAACTACTGACCAGAGGGAAAGTTTGTGATGAAGCAGTCCTTGAAAAAAACACTATAAAACTGGCCACAAAGAAAACCCAAGGCTCTCACACAAATACTTGCAAAATACATAGATGCCAGAAGGATCAGTCTGGGTCTTCAGGGAAAGAAAAGCCCACAGCAATGTGAACAGGTAATTACTCCTATACCAATGTGTTCATCATAACGGGACTGTAGTAATAATGGATTGCCTAATAAAAAGAAAAGGAACCCTGAAGAATACAGCGATAGCAGATATGAGGAGCAGCTGCTGCCTTATGACTGGATAAAGGCCCCAAGGGAAAGGTACCTTCTCCTCCAGCTGGGGAAACCGATGCTAGAAAGCTGTGTGGATGGAAATAGCCTGGCAGTGAACAGAAATACTCTTTTGAAAAACACCTAAGGTATACGCTGGGAAAAGTAGAGCTTTTATCTATACCAATGGACTCTGGAACCATTACATACCACCTTCCAGATACCTGACTCTTTTCTGTGTGTACATCTGAACCCGCCTGCTAGGAAGTATTCTCGATGGGGTTATAGCTCAGTGGCATAAGCACCTGCCTGGCAAATGGAAAGTCTTGAGTTTGATTCCCAGTACAAAAAAAAAGAGAAAAAAAGGTATTCTTTTAGGACAAGAGTTGTTTCATCTTCTTTCTGTAGCCAACCCCACACTGGGTATACACAGTATGTTCAGTAATTACCACTGAATAACTGAATATACCAATGCTGTGGGAAGAGGGAAGACTCCTATTTTTTGTTTTGAGGACTCCCATTATAATGTGCTTCTTTGGCAGTATGGAAGGGTACATGCCTGTAATCTCACCACTTGGGAGGCTGAGGCAAGAGGATCACTGCAAGTTTGAAGCCAGCCTGGGATACCTAGTGAGTTCCAGGCCAACCTGAATTGCATAGCAAAACCCTGTCTCAAAAAACAAAACAAACAAAAAAGTGCACTTCTTCCTCCATAACTTTTTTTTTTTACCATAAAAACAGTAATAAATAAAGAGAGGGGCAGCCTATTAGGAAAAATGTAAAGGTAGAACAATAAGAGAAAAATAACAAAATTTTCCTACTACCCAAAATAACCACTATTAGTACATTGGTATGTCTCATGCACAAATAGTATTCTTCTTTTTAAAAAATATAGGTGCATGTTCATCATATGCCATACACAATTTTATATCATGCATTTTTTTTACTTACTATAAAAAAAGCTTTTCTCCGACTCAGTTTGGTTGATAGCAAAGTGTGTGTGTGTGAAACGTAGTCTTCTTCTTATGTATCACACGATACTGGATTAATGCACGGATGGGTTTACAGCTGGGTGTGATGTTTACTTAACCACTTTCTTTTTGGAACTTGTAGATTCTACTTTTATTATGAATAATCCTATAATGGGCATGCGGTTAAAATCCTCTCTGGTAGGCCTGCTTCCTAACATGGCTGCCTGACGTATGAAATTAGTAGGTGAGGTGGTACAAACGCATTTACAGCCACTGGGGAAAATTTAAGAACAAGGGACAACTGCTTCTAAACATGGAAACTGGTAAAACTTTTCTACTTTTATTTATTTTTTATTAGCTTATGTTTGTTGTATGTAGTTTACTATCATCCTGGGGCGTGGGAACATGTACACCTTGGTTCTTTTTCCTTTTAAAAAATCCTTTTCCCCTTCCCTTCCACTTCCCTGCCTCCTCCTCTTCTAAACCCCCTTTCCCCACTTTTGTTCTAGTTGATAATACGGATCTCTTTCCCTTTTTAAAAAGGACACTAACCTAAAGTTTCCTCCATGCCCCCTGCTCCCACAACCAGGAACCTCTGTGCTCAACCTGCACCTAACCCTCTATACACACACAACTCCCTGCACAGGGGCTTCGCTGGGCGCGGTCCCCAGAAGGTAAGCTGGGAGCCCTAAGGCGGAGACGCTGCAGGTTAGAGTCCAAGGAGGGCCAGGACTCGGCGCACCGTCTCCACCCCGGAAGACCGGCCCTCGACCTCCACTCGGCCTTTTCTACCTCTCCTCCGCCACCGCACTTCGCGGCGGGTCACCCGGGGCCCCCTGCAGACCTGGTCTGGTCTCCGAGGCTCCCCAGCCGAGGGGGCGCCCGAGCCCCCGGGGGTCTTCCTCCTGCCTGCCTTCCTTGTCCCGTCCGCGCCGTCCAACCCAGGGGCAGCCCTGAGGCCGGGGTCTCCACCACCTCAAGACCCCGATCGCCTCCGGAGACACCCCCTCCCCCACTCCGCACCTCTCTGCACGCGCCTGTCCCTCGGTCCTTCCCGCAGGAATGGCCTTCTCGCCGTGGGCCTGCGGGTCCTCCGGCCCTGGCCCTGGCGTCTTACCCAATCTGCCCCTCTGGTGACAGCGCCTCGATCCCCTCAGGTCCCCGTCACACGCCCCTCCCCCAGCTCCGTCCCTCTGCGCCCCCGCCCACATCAGTGCTTCTGTCCGCCCGCAACCGTGCTCCTCAGCTGCCAGTCTGTCCCTCCGTGCAACCAGGTCCCGGGCCACTATTCCTCCCTGGAGCCGGGGAGCCTGAGGCCGCGTCCCCTCCCTCGCCCGGGTAACTCTTCCCTCTTCCACTTTCTCTACTTTGAGCCCATCCCAGCAGAGTCCAGGAAGTAGCCTGGCACCGGAGACAGGCGGCGGTAGCGCCCAATGGGGCGCCCCAGCGGCGGCGGAGGCCCCGCCTAGGGCACAAACAAGGCCAATGGGCTTGTGGAGGCGGGACTTCCGCTGTCCCGAAGAGGGCGGGGGAGCGAACTGTTGTGGTGCGGCGCGTTGGGCGGGCGGCGGCCGGGCGGCCCTGGGGCTGCCGCGGGACTCGGGGTGCAGCCCAAGCGGCTGCAGGGGTGGAGCGGGCCGGACGCGCCGCGGGGCCCGGGTGCCACGGGTTCGAGGCCGGGCCCCGCGCGGGGAGGCCGCGCCACCCCGGGGGAGTTGCCAGGCAGCGAGTTTGCTCCGCAACCCAAAGAAGGCGGGAGCCGGCGGGGGCCTTCGAACCCCCGGCAGCCCGGGCCGAAGTCCCCGGGGAGCAGCCGTTTCCAAAGACGCCCTCCCGGGCGCCCTGCCGCCGGGGGACGCTTCCGGGCGCCCAGCCGAAGGCGCCTCCGCTGACCCCCGGTGGGGCCCTGCGAGCCGCGGGAGCTGACCCCCGGGCCTGGGCGCGGGGCGACCGGACTCCGGGACGCTCGGGCGCGGGCTCTCGGCGCCGTGCCCCGCGGGGAGCGCGGCCGCGGAGTGGCGTGCGGGGGGCCCTGCCCCGGCGGGGCCGGCGCGGCGCGGGGAGATGAACGGCTTCAGCACGGAGGAGGACAGCCGCGAAGGGCCCCCCGCTGCCCCCGCCGCCGCCCCGGGCTACGGCCAGAGCTGCTGCCTCATCGAGGACGGCGAGCGCTGCGTCCGGCCCGCGGGCAACGCCTCCTTCAGCAAGAGGGTGCAGAAGAGCATCTCGCAGAAGAAACTCAAGCTGGACATCGACAAGAGCGTGAGTCCGCCGCGGCCGGGCCCCGCGTCCCCGGGCTTCGGCCGGGACTCCCCGCCCTGGGCCTCGTCGCGCCTCAGCTGCGGCGTCCCGGAGTCTGACTCGGGAGGCTTAAGGCCGCTGGAGCGCGGCGGTGCTGGGCGATCCTGCCCAGGTCCGGGGGCTGGGCCGGGGTGGGGGTAGAGGCCGCTCCGAGGACACCTTCCTGCCCTGCAAGATTTGACAGCAGTTTGTAGCTTTTTTGTCTCTTTCTCTCTCGCTCGCTCTTTGGTTTAGACATGAGGGCATTGAGAGGTAGATTGATTATTGATTTAGTTGGCCCACGAAAGAGCAAGGATTGGGGAGGGGAGAGGTGAGGAGGGTCTCAATCTTACCCAACTTAGCCCTCCAAGGAGCCATGTTACTCCTTGCAGACCCGGAGAGGTGGCGCTTCCTTACCCAGCTCCTGCAGACTCAGTTTCTGCAGAGCGTCACCGAGCTGGCTTCGCAGGCAGCTGTGGGAATGAGTTTGTCTAGGGTATAGCAGAAATAAGGCCAAACCAGAGCTTGGGAGATGGCTGTCGTCCTCGATGTGACTGGAAGGGGAAAGAAAGCCGATTTTCTTAGGGGTGGCATCTCTAGAAATGCGGAGGTGGAGATGTAAATTGGTGTAGGATTGCCCTGTGCTTTGCGCTTAATGCTTAATGATAGACTTTGCCTGTGTGATTTCACCATTTCTAGTTAACAATTCTGAAGATGCTGCCTATTGTCAGCCAATTAAGAACTTTGTGGTTTGACAATTGTTGCTGCAAGCTGTCAGTGGCTGCTGCACAATTAGGAGCTAGAAACAGGTTAAGGAGGGATATTTAATATGCAGTTAGGTTGGGAGGTGAGGTGGTTAGCATCCATTTTCTTTTAGGTCCAAAATATCTCCACATTTGGGGGAAAATCAGAGATTGCTTGTTAAACCGAGAGGAAGCTCACTTTTCCACTTCTGGTTCTCCACCTGGGACTGAGCCCCAGATACAGGAAAGTGGTGGTGCCACAGCACCTAGGAGGCTGGCTCGTTTCCTAAACCCATTATCTGATTTACTTCCAGGCCTCATGCATGATCCTTCAGTGAGACTTTAATAAATAAATCTTGACTTTTCTTCCAGGCCCTTCCTTCCTACTCTCAATTTTATTTGAAGTTAACCACTAAAGTAGATTTGCAGCTCTTGTATTGAAAGCTGCTATTTTTAAAATATGGAGGCTGAATTACTGACTTTCTTACTACAAATTTCTGCTAGTCAGTGAATGCACAGAATTCATCAGGAGCAAACAGGTGGCCAGACACCTTGGAGGTCCCTGACAGTCGCATGTTGAAGCGAAATGACTAATTCTGGGACAGTGACGCATTGCTCCACCAGGAGACAACGCCTGCCTTCTGTGTAGGTTGTTCAGTAGCCTTTACTTGAGCTCCTTGGGTTATTTCCCAGTCGTTTTAAGCACTTGAGTGCCTTCACATCTGAACAGTTTTTGCCGCTGTAACTGAGACCCCATTTAGCTGCTATGACCCCGCTGCAAGACCAGAGTTGAGTTTGCTGGTCGTTTCACACGGAGCGTCTGGAGGGGCCATCACCCGAGCCTCTCGCTGGTTTTCCCTCTGTGTAGTGCTGCTCAAGAGCTAGGGCTTCTCTCACAGTTTGTGTCAAGGTAGTGGTGTGGAGTCATTACTTCTGAAAGGAATTCTATTCTATTCTCTCAGGCTTAGGCAGGAATTCAATTCCAAGTAACTGCTGTGATACAAGAATTTTTAGCTGTTGCTGAAAGTAAAACAGGAAAACAACATGAGAGCTTCTGCTCCTGCTCCCCTGCTCCCCACTCCACCTGCAAAGGACACTGAGCTCTGAAATTTCAGAAAACCAGTGTGTAGGGGGAAGTGCTCACAGAGAGACAGTGACTTTGTGTCTTGTAAAAAGATGTAACAGAGCTGGGGATGTAGCTCAGCGACACAGCACCTGCCTGGCAAGCATGAGGTCCTGAGTTCAATTCCAAGTACCCCGTCCTCCAAAAAAAGATGTAGCACACAACTTTTTAACAGAACCAAAAACCCAACTCAGGTAGTTTTAGCTCATTTTACATAGACACTGGCAGTGGTCTGTGATGTATTAAGGTTTAACATCCTTGCAAATATTCCTCAATTGATATATTCCTGCCTTTTTTTTTCCTAAAGAAAAGTAGTTTGAGCATAGTATAAAGGAGTGGAAGGGGACATAAAAAGAATTCAGATGTGTTATGTGTATGTACCATCTCACCATGATAAATGCCATCATCATGTGCTGTAGGCATGTACTAATAAAAAATTTTATTTTATTTATTCATTTATTTATTTATTGGTACTGGAGATCAAACTCACAACCTTGTGCTGGCCAGGCAGGCACTTGTGCTGCCAAGCTAAATCCCCGGCCCAAAAAATTTTTGAGAGAGAGAATGATAACAAAGGAAAATACTGGGATAGAAAGAGACACATACCTGAGGTCAGAAGGCCCAGATAACCTTGGCAAGGCCATTTCTAACACTCTGGACGACCTCAGTGTATCCCACTAGAAAATGTAGTTGGAGCCAGAGAGGGTTGCACTAGGGATTGTGAAAATCTCTTCTTCTTCCTCTTCTTCTTTTTTTTTTTCTGTCTTTTTGAAACAGGGTTTCACTGTGGAGTTCAGACTAGTCTTGAACTCACTATGTAGCTCAGGCTGGCCTCAAACTTGCAGCAATCCTTCTGCCTCAGCCTCCCGAGTGCTGGGATTACAGGCCTGTGCCACCACGCCCAGCCAAAGTTCTCTTCTAGCAAGCATTTCATTATTCTAGTATCAGGACTTGAACTCTCCCAGTCAGACCTTTGGGAAACACCTTCCTGTGTCCAGCTGTCCTGCCCAGTTTTTGTCTCCCGCCTGCATGGACACACCTGCAGGACACCACTGCAGTGGACTCAAAAGTACTCCTTACGCAGTCATCCAACAGCATGAAAGTGATAATTCATCTGAATAAACAGTTCACATTATTTTCTTCATAAGAAGTCCCGAATTAATCGATCCTATTTCCTGTCAGCTTACTTTTATCTTTAGGATTTAAGGAATAAACTCAAGCTCAGAACATTTGTGCCACATCTGTTTCAATATCAACAACCCCAAGTCTTTTCCACAGGCATTTGGCTCCCCCAGACAGCCTGGGTGCTTATATTCTTAAATAAAAAACATATCCACATCTTAGCTGGTACTGGCACTTTTACTTACTAATACGCCTCTGGCCTATAAAAGCAGATCAGTGATAGGGCTGACCTTTTTTATGGGGTTCCACTCTGCGGGAGTGGTCAGGTGTGAGGGGATGCGGGAATGTGCACACCAACGCACAGGGTTTTTCAGAGTCATCGTGCTGAGGTCTGTGTTAGGAAGGGCACCCCAGGGGCCAGGACTCCTGCTGGTCCCCTGGACATGGCACATCACTCCCTGCCCCAGAAGCCCCGGGCCCGTCCTGTGTGAGGGGAAGTCCGCGCTGGCCTCATGCTCCCTGAGCCCCGAGCTGCGCCTTCCACTCCTGCAGGGGTAGTCGCAGGCACTGCCCGCCCCAAGCCGCCTCACTGGCCCTCCTTGGGAACACTCGGGCTTGCTGTCGCCCTCAGTGTGCCTCGCCTCAGGGCCTGTGGAAGCCAGCGCTCTGAGTCATAGGCACCTGCCCCGGGGTAGCATCTCTTCCTCACCAAGTCCCTGTCCTCTGCGGCCTCACCATTCCCTGGAGACTTGATCTATAATACACGCCTTAGCGTCTGTGTTTCCTTTCGTATTTCCATTCTTTTTGTTTCTTTGGCTGTAGTGGAGATTGAACCAAGGGCCCTCATAGTACTCTGCATCCCCAACCCTTTAATTTTTCTTTTTCTTTTTTTCTTTCTTTTTTTTTTTTTGTCACAAGGTCTCCCGGAGTCACTGAATTGCCTGGGCTAGTCAAATGTGCAGTCCTCCTGCCTCGGTCTCCCAGGCTCGGTTGTTGTTGCCTCCCAGGCTCGGTTGTTGTTGCCGTAGTGGTAATGGCGGTGCTAGGGACATAAGCCAGGGCCCTATACGAGCACAGCAAGCCTTTCCCGCCCAGCCACGTGGCCAGCCCTGTTTGTGTACCCCGTGGCCGCTCCTGGAACCCGTGGTCTGTCTGCCTCTTGTTTTTCCTCATATCCCTTCAATGCCTTGCTAACAGGAATTTGGCAGGTACCTGTGGCTCTTTCCATGGAATTGGTCACTCTGACTTCTAATTCCTTCCCATCAGGTGAGACACCTGTACATCTGTGATTTCCACAAAAATTTCATTCAGAGCGTCCGAAACAAGAGGAAGCGGAAGACGAGCGACGATGGCGGAGATTCTCCGGAGCACGACACTGACATTCCTGAGGTAAAGGCCAAAAAATTGAGCCAGCCAGAGATGGAAGGGCGGGTTCTCATCCCATCCTCCTCCCGGCCTGGTCTGCTTTTTGAGAAGTCAGTTTAGTCCCCTTTGTCTTGCTGCAGTGTGTTTGAAAATCGAATCATAGCGGGATAGTAACATTGACCCTGATTGACAGCAAGCACCGGAGGCTGAGAAGTCACCTGGTCTGGCCGCTCCGTCATTTTTTAGGCCCGGATCACACGCGCCATGCAGAGGCTCAGTTTAACACCCTTTTTAATGGCCACACTGCCCCTATGCTTTGACGTGCTTCAGGAAAAGCCACAATGTCGGGGGGGGGGGTTGTTTTGTTTTTGGTACCAGGGATCGAACTCAAGACCTTGCACTTGCCAGGCAGGCGCTTACGCCACTGAGCTAAATCCCCAGCCCAAGTGTCAGGTTTTTAAAAACTTTTTTTTTTTTTTTTTTTGCCTGTAAACTTGGAGATAATGCGTGCGCCCCAGGCACAGTCTTCCCTTCTGTTTTGGGGAGTAAATCATCGGTTCTCACCAGCGCTGATTTCCTGCTGTGATCCGATTCTGTGACCACCAGAGATCCATTTCTGGGTCAGCCCTAAACCAGTTCCCCCAGCCCTGGCACTGTTGTCATTCGGTACCAGGTAATTCCGTGGCAAGGCTGTCCTGTGCACTGCAGGACACTTAGCGGGTTCCCTGGCCTCTGCCATCTAGGGGCTTGTTACACCACTCCTGGGTTGTGACCATCACAAAGTCCTCCAGACATTGCCACACGTCCTCTGGGGGTCAAAGTCATCCCAAGCTCTGGACCACTGCACTGAACCATGCGATCTCAGCTTCCCTCCGGAAGGTTCTTTCCTTAGGGTACCCTTGTGTATTAAGTGAGGCTGCAGGAAAGAACATTGGGTTTTCTTTTCATCTAAATTGTTTTCACTTAAGACTCAGCAAAAGGAAGTACCGTTTATAGTGTACGCCGAATATTTGATGCATGAATATTTCATAAGGCAACCGCCTGTTAGCACTCAGAGTGAAATGACTGCGTAGGAACAGAGTAGGCGGGCCTTTGTCCACAGATGTGGAGGAAACCTTTGAAATCAAACCCTCTCCCTCTGCCTCTCCCCGAGTCTCCCTTTCCAGCATTAGTTTACAGTATCTGCCTGTTGCCTGTAGCATTATCATTATTTTGTAAAGATGTATTTGGTAGCTAAATGCCTTTCAACAAAACAAAAACAAAACGGGGGATTTGGAGGAATGTTTTAAAACAAATGAAGGACTCAGGTCCCTCATATTGATCATTCATTTTGTTTTTAAGTGCTCTCCACCTGCCTGAAGCAAGAACATCTCTTTTAGAGGCAGGTAAAGGCAGCCCAACTTTCCGGGCCTTCACTGTTTCATGACTGGGCAGCTTTCCTCTCTTCCTGTGTTGGAAAAGGACGTATGGGGTCCCTCCCTCTCCGTTACCCAGGCGTCCGCAGAGAGCCTGAGCTTAGCCTGCTGACTCCCACATCACTGCGGCAGCTCTCGAGCTTTCCCTGGAGACTGCTGAGAGTTCCGGGACCCGAAGGCTGGGTCTAGGGAAGGACTAGTTAAACGTTACCCTGCTCCTCACTGTCCCTCATGCCTGCCCGCTGCCCAGCTCTGGCCCGTCACCCTCCAGGACCTCTCAGCTGCATCCTTCACTCGAGGATCATTGCCAGCACCCCGAGTCCCGCTCACCCCCAGCCCTCCACCGGTTCTGCGTCCTGTGACGTCACCCTGTACCACCTGTAATGCCGCCTCCTGCTTCTCAGGACATGGCGCCCCGCCCAGTGTCACCGCCGTCTACCTCCTGGATCCCTGCACTCACTCTCGGTCTGCTCCTCCCTTGTCCCTTGCTCTCCTCACCGCTGTCACAGACCCTGCCTTCACTTCAGTCTCACCTCTTCCACCAGTCTCCTGAGACCAACCCACCCCAGCCAAGACTCTCCCACCACTGATTTTGTCCCCCTTGCCCATCGCTAGTCCTCAGCGGACAGTTTCCAAGACTTCTTTCCTAGCCATCCCCATCCTCACCCTACCTAGGGTCTGCTGGGCACGTGGGGGGTTCCTGCTGATTCCTGGCTGGCCGGGTGAGGAGTAACCCGTTTCTCCTCTTCTCCCCAGGTCGACCTCTTCCAGCTGCAGGTGAATACGCTACGGCGCTACAAGCGGCACTACAAGCTGCAGACCAGACCGGGCTTCAACAAGGCCCAGTTAGCGGAAGTAGGTGGACCAAGGGGGCCCAGCTTTGTGCTTCTAGCATGACCCTGCTTCCCCCTCCCACAGTGTGTGTCCCCTGCAGTAAGCACCTCCGTAGCTCTGGGAGCTGCTGGCCGGCCCTCTTTTGCAGAATTCAGAATTCCATGGCTTTAGGCCTGGAAAGCATATGGCAGAGAAGGAGGAAGGAAAGGACTTGCTTAAAATCACAGTCTGGGAGCGATTCTGAAATCTCCGGACTCCTGATTCTCTGTTTGTATCTTTTTTATGTGATTCTTCATAGGTATGATTCTTCCTGCACATCAGCTGTGTCAGATTAATCACCCCCCAAAAGCTTTGTTAATTTTCTACAAGAGCTAGTTTTGTTTCGTTACCTTTTTTCCTTGATTTCTTCTGTGATGTTGGCGGTTGAAGTATAATGAATGATATTAAGGAAAATTTTCTTCTAGCCCTAAGGTGCTAACACAGCTTGAAGGGCAGGGTTCTTCCTTGGCATTTGTGTGTGTTTCCTCATTGCCCTCCTTTTTTTCCCATGGGGAATGGGCTCTTACTGTGATGCCAGTTCTGGCTTCGCATTCTTGGGCTGGGTCTACAGACGTGTACCCCTCACCTGCTTTCTCACCCTTGTTGTGTTTTCTGCCTAATGTAGGACACTGGAAGGATAGGATATGAAAATTACAGTTCCACCTTCCCGAGATAACCCCTTTTCAGTTTTCTTTGCATCTGTCCCTGTCACCTCCGTTCATTTAGAGAGCACCTCCAAGACTTGTGACGTACTTGTTTTGGGGTCTTCTTTGAGAGGATTCTCACTGCTGTCACTTTCCTCTTAAATCTGTCCTTCACCAGTGTCCAGATGAAACACAGGGACCTGCAAGCCTTTCCTCCTTGAAGGCAACAGCATGCACCGCAGTGGGAGGGACAAGAGAAGGTGGGGGAGAGGGTGTCTGTGTTCTCAGGTTTTATTTTAGGAAGTGGAGGAGAGCTAGGCATGGTGACACATGCCAGTAATCCCAGGCCAAAGGAGGGGGGTCTTGATTTCAAGTCCAATCTGGGTAACTTTGTAAGACCCTGTCTCAAAATACATGTAAAAAGTGATGAGGATGCAGTTCAGTGTGAAGACCCAGGGTTCAGTCCCCAATACCACCTGCCCCCTCCTCAGACGAAGGAAAGGACCAGGATTATGTCACAAACAATAAATTTTCCTTCCAGTCCATTATATCTTTCCAGAAGCACTTGGGTTTAGTCGCTTACACCCATACAGCTGACTGCTTGACACAAAAAGGACACCCCCTCCCCGTGTTGAAGGCCAGTGAGGTTTGATAGCGGCTGACCCACTGGAGCAGTGCCAGCATTGGCCTTTAGGGTGGTGACCACAATCACACCAGGCTGACGTCTGGCTGCTCGTGAACGGAGTGCAGTGTCTCGGTCGTGTTGTAGGAGGGTGGGAGCAAGACGGGCAGTGTGAGTTCCTCTATCCTTCCAGACACACGCTGCGTCCCCACACCGCATGAGTTAGAGCTTTGTAACCCTGCATTATGCATGGTTTATGGGATTTGATGTTATGTTGTTTTGTTTTGTTTTACTTTATTTTTCACCCTGTAGACTGTCAGCCGGCACTTCAGGAATATACCTGTGAATGAAAAGGAGACCCTTGCCTACTTCATCTACATGGTGAAGAGTAACAAGAGCAGGCTAGACCAGAAGTCGGAGAGCGGCAAGCAGCTCGAGTGAGGGGAGGCGCGCCCCGCGGAGTGCAGCACGACGCCCGGTGCACAGGTGACACCTGCTACATTTACACCCACAAAGACTGTTAAATTTTATTGTAAATAAAAAAAAAGTTTGGTGAATACTGTAAATCTTTTTGGTCAGGAGAATATATTCTCATGATTGAGCATATGTATAGAAAGACATTCTTTTAAGGTAACTACCGGACTGTAGAAAAACAGCATCATAAAAAGAATGTAAAATGATGTATTGCAGCATTCAGCAAAGCATAACATCAGCTCTCTTGGAAACATGGTCCGAGCCGTCCCTTCAGAGCACCGGGCCACCCGCTGCGTGACGTGGCCCTGAGGGCCACAGGGTGCACACCCAGGTCAGGACTCGGCCCTGCCCATGGAGGGTCTAGATGTCCCGCTTTGTTGCAGGCTCTGTCTGTTATCAGCAAAAGTGTGCGACGCTGGTCCCCCCACTCACTCATACACGGTGAGCACAATCAGTATCAGTGTTTGTCGGCTCATCCAGCTGTGGTGACCGCGCAGCCTCGCAGTGTCTGCCTCCCTGCGTTCATTCGCGAGCCCTCTGCATTCCTGCCATTCACCGCTTTCCTGCTGGGCGTGCAAGGAACCCTGATGCACCAGTGAGGAGACTGCAGGCCAGCTGTGGATTCCAGGGCAGTTGCAGGTGCGAGGCAGTATTTGCTGAGGTTCGGGAAACAGTGACTGATACACCATCCCAGGAAGGTCCTTCGCACACCCCTCCGGGCTATTCTTTGGGGTGAAGTCATGCAGTGTGACTTAAGCCATGCTCCTGGGCAGTAAATGCTTTGACACATAGAGATTTAGTGGCTTGGAGTTGAGGGTTCGTGTTTTCCAGAGTGTTAATCCTGAGTTCACAGCGGCCAGGAATACTGCCAAGGACCGTGTGATTCGCACCTAGAAGCCCAGCTGTGGGGAGGCTGCCTGGCCGGCCTCGGCCCCCTGGGCTGTGCTGCACAGTAAATCATGGGTTTGAGGTACAAAGGTCAGTGCCCCCTGACACTCATCTTTGTGAAAAATTTGCCTCCCTTTTAGGGAGAAAGATGACTGCAGTCCTTTTTAAAGTATTCATTATGATCTGATTATTTTTGTTGCTGTTCAACAAGTCAGATTCTTCTAATTCTGAGCCAAAGTACCCTGTGAAAACAGAGCTTTATATCCAAAAGTATGCTTTTGCAAAATTCTGTAATCATGTGTTGGGGGCAGAGGACGTAGATAGGTGACAGAAAAAGCAGAAAAGGGTCTGGAAGCTGATGTCTGTCTTGACATGTACAGCGGTCAAGGGTGTGGTTGTCCTGCTGGGTTTCGATCGTGAGTAATTTCTTAAGCCTTAAATGATAAAAGGAGCAGTGGGCAGTGCAGCCTAGGAGAGATCTAAGGCCTCTTAGACGCCTTATCTGAGCGTCACCTTAGAGAAGGCAGAGCCAGCCCCACCCTGAGCAGGGTGGCAGAGTGTCTGAAAGTCTCCATTCTGTGAAGCAGAGCACCCTCTTCGGAATGGGGACAGGGCCACCGCCATCACCAAAATGCATTGTGTTCCATTGCAGCAAAGCCTCTATCAGTGTTCAAAACGCATGTCTAGCAGATGGCAGCCTTTTAAAATACATGGGAATGGGTGGGCGTAGAATCTATCTGGACCAGGGGGGTCCTGCGTTGATACCCCTGCCTGTGAGGGGCCCATGGAGGGCTCTCTCCAGCCACTCAGATTCGGGTTGTATTTAGAGAATGTCTCCTACTTCACAGCTGGTGGATTCAGACTCGGGCACCAAGAAGGCTCAGCAGGGGCTGGCGTTAGGGACAGGTGGGGCCTTGCTGTTCAGGCACCTGTGCTGTAGCAGTGTCTATGTCTTAATGAGGAAGAATGTGCTTCTTCCTGGTATGTAAACCAAAATTGCAGGCCTGTGGACTACACCACCGAGTAACAGCAGACTTTTCCTAGTCGGAGCAGTACACTTCTGTCTGAGGAGACTAGCGTCCACATCCATCTGCTCCAGTGTCAGCAAGAACGCTGCCGCTCCAGGCTGAGACCCGGGGAGGCGTCTCACCTGCAGCCAGGTGCTGAGCACCCTTGAATAGCTCGCTGTGTCCTCTCTAAAGAGGGCTGTTTTTGGAAAGGGGAAGTTGCGGGCATCTTTTCAACTCTTTAAAATAGATCGGGGGAGAGAAAAGGCACAGCTATTTGAATTATTTTTCTCACATCCAGAAGTCTGTACTTTCATCAGACCACTGAGCCACTTGCCTTAGCCGCCTCTGCAGTTTCTGATGGCTTTATCCATGGGCAGGAGACTCCCACCTGTGAGCAACAGCCAGGCCCCCCAGAGCCACAGGGCTGGCTTCAGGGAGCAGTGGGGTTTGGGGAAAGCAGGGTTCATCTTGGCCGCCTGCGCTTTCACACCACCTGTCCAGGACTCTTGCGCTGCCTCTACCTGGGACAGCGCAGCTTGGCCTTCTGGTCTTTCTGGGCAAAACTGGAGTTTGGAATCCACAGCTGCCACTGTCTTCTCCTTAAAGAGTATGATTCCTGCCTCCATCCCAGCCTGGCATGGCTCTCTCCTGTTCCCCATAGGAGGCCACGTGGAAACTACCATTCCTGTCGTTCTGTCTCAAGATTTTAAAAACACAAGCAGACAAGCTTATTCCAAGGAACAAACCCTTAGGTTGGCAGCAGCTTATGAAAGTGATCAGAGCTGAATCTTGCAAAAGATTTAAAACCAAAGGATTGGAGGCCGTGTTGTAAAATGAAGAGGCATTTCACATGTGTCACAGCTGCTGGGCTGTTAGGTGTTCGTAGCTAAGTACTCACTGCTCACCTCTCAGAAACCGTATCGATAGTGCTTGCAGATGCAGTGTTGCAGCTAACCTTGGCACTTGGGCTGTTATTTTGTGGGGACTTTCTTGTTGCTGTCCTGCAGGGCAGCTGCCTGGTGCAAAGGCCAGGAGGGAGGACTTTCCACAGGGCTTTGCCTACCGAAATGGGGGTCCCAGTGTGAAAGCAGGGAAAGGGCTTCACGGAAATCATCCAGGAGCATAGTCATTGCGATGGCAAGACCCAAAGATCAGGAAAGGGCCTTGGACTCACCCAGTGCAGTCTCCCCACAGGTGCTGACCTCCTACAGCAGCCCCACACTGGGAGCAGTCTGAGCTCACACATCTCTGAGGACAGAGAACTCACTACCTCCCGGAGAAGCCTGTTCTCTCTCTGTAAACCTCTGGCTTTTCTAGTCCTCTGTAATTGCCATCTTCGTCTCCGCCATGCGGAGAAAGCTTTTCATCTCAGCAAGGGACCCGAGTCCTGGCTCTGTCCCATAGCAGTGCATTATTGTCTCCAGACAGGAGGAGCTAGGAAGGCAGACATTTTGGTGCCCTGGCTGTCTGTCCTTCTCCCAGAGCTGATCCTGCTGAGCTCTTTGTTGGGGAATGTTGAGAAAACACCATCAGCCAGGTTTCTCCCTCATGTTCTTGCGAAAGCTATTGAAGTACTGGGGGGTGGGCTGCTAAAAAATCACTGAAGACAGCAGAGGCCTTAGTTCTGCGCTTCCCACACAACTAACGCTCATAACGTGGTGCAGGAAAAGCTTCAGCTAGATTTGAAGATGATGTTGTTACTTGGCATGGCGTTTAAAGGTTCGCTGGTTGCCAGAAGATTTGCCTTAGATTCTCATAAGGACTTCACATTGGGTTTATGCTGAGGAAACAAAGCTTAAGGGTGTGGGGGTGGGGTGCTAAGTGTCTCAGTGTCAGAAGTGCTAGATTTTTCAAGCCGGGAAGTCTGAGAAGTCTTTCCAGGCTGCCGTTGTCCAGTCTTCCATTCTGAGAGAGCGAGGAAGTAGAGTTCAGTAGGGTTCGTCTGAGGTCCCCTGGCACTGGGGCCTGGCCTCAGTCCCCTTGGCCAGGCCAGCTCAGTCCTCTCTCCTTGGCAGGTTGACGATCAGGCAGTCTAAGGTAAGCAGTCCAGGGATTCTTGAGAACTCATGAAGAGTCCTCAGCGTCACCATGGCTGGGTTGTGCAGAATGAGTGGCAGGAAAGCACAGAGGTGGCCCGCAGGTTCAGATCGGAGTTCAGAGGCCCAGGGGCAGGTGTGGTGGTGTCCTGGTGTCATGCAGCAGCATTGGTGTGGGGTCTCGAGGCCCGACCTCTGACGCCCAGGCAGAACTCCGGTTGGGATTCCTGGTCCATCGCCAAGCTCGGCGTGGAGCTGAAGGGCAGTGAGTTGAGGACCCTGGCCTGGGGATATGGTGCTTCAGGGGTGCCTTCTTATTCCCTTCACTGTATTGCAGACTGTTTCCAAGTCCGGGTTAGGAACGGTCATGTTGTGAGACACTTTGAGGTGGAATCCAGCGTGGCTAACGGGGGGACCCCTTCTTGTGGCAGAAATGTCTACAGTTAGTTGTTTTCTATAGCTTACATCTCAGCACAAACCCTTCAGTTGCTTTCATGTAATCAGTACACTCGCTGATGAGAGAGGGTTGCCCGTGCCCCCTCTTTCACATCTCTGCTGTCTGTTACGCTCGTCAGAGTGTATCTTGGGGTTTGGGGTTCGGGGAGTTTTTCTTGTCCATTTTGTAACTGCCTTATTGAAAAGTAAGTGCCCTTCCATTCCAGGCCTCCTCATATTGTACTTGTTTCCTGCCAAATTTGGGGATCCTTTGTATTTTAATTTTGTAATCTACGGCTCTGTACTGTTGAAAGGCTCTCAACTCTTTGGAGTCTCCTTAGTATGTATGTGTGACTTTTCATTTGCAATATCACACAGATGGGATGGCCCAACTTTTGCTCTCAATAAATGAACTGAATGAGTAAAAGACAGCACGCTGTGGTTCCCTTTGACTTTCTACCTGGATTCAGAGCTTTCGCCTCCACACCAGGCCCCTGCCGCGCACGACAGTCATCACTGAGCAGCACCCGCACTGTTCCTCAGGCCTAGTGCACGCTGGAGTTTTCGTCACGCGGAGTCGGGTCCCAGGCCTGTCCTCCAATCCCCACTTCCCTGGGTCAACTTCCATGTCATGTTCCACGTGCTCTAGGCATTGAGAGTCCGCCGCCTGGATTTTTCCATTTCTAAGGTGAGAGTCCTGAATGCACTGGTCGAGCACTGCAGGTTGAAAAGTCTGCAGGGGGCAGGCTGAACACTGGCAAACTCACGTCCCTTCCAAGAGCAGCCGTCCCTCAGTTCTTCAGTCCCTGCCTGTGGTCCTGTGGGAATGCCTGTCCCGTGATCCAGTGTTGCAATTCCCTAAGAGGCACTGGAAATTCAGAACTCTGTAAAAACATCCCATTGTGTAAGTTCTCAAAAGCACGAGTGTGGTCTGGGATTTCCGGCTGAACCTTGCCGTTGAAGGCTGGCCTGCTGCCTGGGCCTTGGTTAGAGTGTAGCTCCTCTGCACCCTCACTTACTGCCAACCTACTGAATCGGCGGCACCTGCTTTGACAAAGTCCCCAAGCCAGTCACCTGCACATGGCAGCGCGAGAAACCCAGCCTACGTGACTGAGCCTTCCTAGTGCAGGTCCCTGAGGCCTGTTGGGATGTGGTCCCACGTCCAGCCTCCTGCCTCTGGGAGGGTGGGTGCGAGCCTCCAACGCAAATCTCTTCAATAGGCCGGAAAGGGAGAAATGTAAAGATTTTTTCTAACCTTAAACAAAATCAATGCAGCCTAGCATTAACATTTTAAACCTCACAGAAATTTTAAAAGTACTGTTCCTCCTCTCGCCGCCATCCTCTTCCTCTCCTACTCCAGGCCCTGTAAACGTTGAGGAGAGGCTTGGCATGGGGCACTTGTGAGGGGCAGGATGGGCAGGCAGTGGCGGCTCCCTCTGGAATCCGAGGGTCCCGTGACAGATTTGCGCTTTCAGATACCCTGACCTGATTTCCTGCAGAGCTCAGGAAGTTCCCATTCTCATGCCTGGTGTCCCTGTTACAGGCACAGAATAACTCATAGTTTGGCCCCATGTCTGCTGCCCTTCCTGTTACCCTCCTCCAGCTCCTCACAGAACTGCAAAGAGTTGGTTCTTAGATTTTCTCCAACTAGCTGGGCCCCTTGCTGTGGCAAAAGGATCCGCAGACATCACGTTCATCCACATCTGAATGTACTATGGGAACCAAGTTTCACTAGGAGCTGCCTTCTTCCCCCTGCAAACGCAAGCCTTCAGAACATGAGGCCCTCTGAGGCACAGCCCCCACTTGCTTCCCTCCATCAGAATCCCCCAAAACCCCATTGCAGCGCCAGTTCTTGGGCCCTCACCTTATACCCTCAATGAAAAACTCAGAGGCTCAGAGCTAGGAACACAGATATATTTCTTTTCCCCAAAAGACATAAACTCAAAATATAGAGAAACCAGTCGGGAGGTTTCTCAACCCAGACCTGAGAGCAGCAGCTTCACCTGGGCCTAGGCCCCCCAGCTCTGGGTGAAATTCACAAAGTGAGCGGAGCCCCTGAGATCTGTGATTCCCACATCCAGGTTCAAGAACGGCTGAGTCGAACCGCTGAGCCCTGGGGGAGGAAAGTGTGAGGACGGCAGGCAGCTCAGAAGGCGCTGAGCCCCTAAAAACAGTGCCAGGTCTGGCCACAAACACCACAAACCACTCGAGTGGGCGAGCAGCCTCTGTATGGACAAAAGCAGAAAGAAAAGCACCCACAGCACCTAAGATGCCCACTTGCCTGAGGACAGAGATCAGCAGCATAAGCACCTGCCTTTGAGTGCAAAGCCCTGAGTTCGATTCCCAGTACCAAAAAATAAAAAAATCCTCAGACCTAAAAAGATGCTCAGCATGTAGGGGGACACTATAAACACGTGAGATGGAATCCACCTTTTACTACACAGCAGTTTTTTGTTCTTTCAAGTTTACCAGGCTCTTCTACATCCAGGAGTAATAACAGCTATCAGGTGCAGAGTGCATGCTAATTAATACTTCTATGTATATCAATTTGCTCAATCTCACTACAAGTGTATACCGTTCTTTTTTTTTTTTTTTTTTTATCGCTACCAGGGATTGAACTCACGACTGCCTGCTTGCAAGTCAGGCACTTATGCCGCTGAGCTAAATCTCCAGCCCCACTACAAGTGTATAAAGTGGGAACTGTTATTAACTCCCTTTTAGGGAGGCGGAAGTAAACTCAGAGAGGTTGAGGGGCTTGCCCAAGAAGCACGAGCACCAGAACCACTTCTGGGACTGGATCCAAGGTTCATCTGGCTCTGGGGACCTATTGTCAACCCCGTGTCCAAGCAATCAGAACGCCATGCTTTGCTTTGCAGTGGGGCCGCCGTACGTCACCCTGACCCCGATCTGATCACCGGGATTTACTTGATTTTAATGAGGGGTTCCGAGAAGTCACTGAGATCCTCGTTAGGAAATTTAATAGGTTTTAATGGAGGTTAACAAGGTCCAGCCAACCTTGCGGCCAGGTTTTAACTCAGTGGAGCTGAACGGATGTTCACAAGTGCAGGTGGCACAGAGGCACCTGCGTGATTTAATGGGGTTAATGAAACTGTCAGAGGTCGGCCTGAGGGACGGCACCAGAGCAGACGCGGGTAACGAGCTGGCCTGGCTGAGGTGAGCGTGTGTTTGTGAAAGAGCCACAGCTCACCCTGTCCTGCCCCAGGCGTCCAGGGAGCCAGTGCAAGAAGCTGACACGGCCAGGCCTGCTTAGCGGTTTGGACTCGAGTTCCTTTCTCATCCCTGCTCTCGGGGTGTCTTCTAAACTGTTTATAGAGGGCATGAATCATTTTCACCATCACTAAAATACCGAAACACTCTCCAAGCACTTACCACTGGCTGCCTTGTCTAAGCTCCAGACTCCTGAACCGTGTGGAAAACAACAGAAATAAAAACAATAATACAAGCTGTACTTTGGGCAACCCGTGGGCATTGTAAAAAGCTGTCACCTACTTTGCTCCGTGGGTTTTGGTCAGATGCTGTGAAACAGTGACATACAGATCACGCTATGGGAGTGTGGGAGGGGTTGCAAAACAAATCCTGGTCCTCTGTCTCCCAGATCGGTACTATGTCTTTCGTTAAGCACTTACTATGTAACTGGTCCACAGTTAAAAACTTGGTGTGCCTTCGCAACCCTACAAGGTATGTATTGTCATTACCTTATGCTAGAAAGGTGAAATCGCTGGTCCAAGGTCACCAGAAAGGGGTGTGGATGAGACTTGAACTCAGGTTCCAGAGCTCACTGTGCCATGTTGCCTACTAACTGGGCACGATAATATTTCACAGAAATGTTGCTTAGAATAATAAAGAACTGCTGCACTTCATGACGTAGGTCTGTAATCCCAGCTACCTGGGACGCTGAGGCAGGAGGAGCAACTGTGAGCCTAACCTGGGCTACATAGCAAGACCCTGTCTCAAATTTAAACCACAGAGGGCCAGTGCCATAGCACAGTGGCAAAGCACCTCCGGGTTTAATCCCTAGTACTGAAGAAAAAGCAAAACAAAAACAGTGAAGCACTGGAAACGATCTAGTAGAGGACTGGTTTAAAGTATCACTGGATGTGGGGGTGCACACCTGTAATCCCAGCACACTTGGGAGGCTGGTGCAGGAGGACTGCCACAAGTTCAAGGCCAGCCTGGGCTACATAGTGAGTTCAAGGCCAGCCTGAACTGCATAGACAGAGACCCTGTCTCAAAAAACAAAATTAGGGCCGGGGATTTAGCTCAGTGGCATAAGCACCTGCCTGGCAAGCGCAAGGTCGTGAGTTCAATCCCAGGTACCAAAACAAAACAAAAAAATTAATTAGAATAAAAGTATTAAATATGTCATCATTGTAATATTTAATCATAGAAACATCAGTTTAGAAATACCATATATATTTATACTATGTAAGTATACTACATATGTATGTGTGTATGCAGTATATAAATGTTACATATGTGTATACACATGTATATGTCCAAGGATGCACACACATCATCTGTGATCATGAATTTATAGGTATATTAAAGTTTCTTACCATTCCTTGTAAAACCACACTGTACTTGCATTTTTTCTTTTTGGAGACAGAGTTTCACTGTGTAGCCCAGGCTGGCCTTGAACTCACAGTGATCCTCCTGCCTCAGCCTGCCCTGTGCTGGGATTACAGGCTGCACCAGCACGTCTGGCATCTTAGTGGGTTAGAGTTAGAGTAGACAGGAAGGAAAAGCCATTCTGGAACGGGAAACCAAGGGAGCTTCCTGGAAGGAGAGGTTCCTGAGGGCACCCCAGAGGGAGGAAGTAGTTTGATGAGATGACAGTGGGGGAAGCCCAGCCCAACCTACCTGTAAGTGACACCCAGAAAGCTTTAGATGCTACAGGAGGAACTTGAACCTGGGAGTCCCCTATCCTGCTGTTACAAACACCGAGCCAGGCGCTGAAATACGGTCAAGCTGCATGGAGTCAGGAGCCGGGTGCCCACAGGAGCCCACGACCTGCCTATAGGAGCAGGCGTCTGAAGCTAAAATAGACTCCAGTGAAGGGTGGTCCCTTCAGTCCCTTCGCCAAAACCACAGGCTCTGGGAAAGGCCCAGCCCTCCCTCCAAGGGAGATCAGTGCTTCTGTGCTTCGAAGTCTTACAAACGCCAATGAGGCTTAGCAAGCGTAATGAGCTTAATTAAAGGAAGACTGCTAATGAGACTTCCTGGACACTCATGCCTACAAAGGCATTGTCTCTGCGCAGCCAGGGGGAGCAGCCCACGCAGCCCCTTCCACAGGAGGGGTGGCTACAGGACAGGTCAGGGGACGGGGCGCAGGAGAGGCCACCCGTGTAGCTGTGCTCCGTGCAGCTCAGAGGGCTCAGACTCCACCAGGTCAGCACGCAATGGCCTGCAGGGGAAACCGTGCGCCACGAAGCCTGACGAAGCCAGGAGAATGGAACCAGGCGCAGCTAGGGAGACTCCGCCTGCCTCCTGGGGTTGATCTAACCTGGAAGGCGTTGAACTCGGCTGAGTCAGTTGAAACAGTTCCAAGGAGGCACCACACTATGCATATTTCCTATCCAGGAATATTTCCAAAGCTGGACATAAAAAGATGGTCAGGACCGCAGCCTTGCTAAACACCTGCTAGGAAATACCAGCCGTCGTGGAATATTTATGCGCACAGTGGGAGTCCATATACAGACCTGCAGTGAGCTGTTACCCCGGATTGTCATGGAAAGTGAGGCTCGGCGAAGAAAAGCGACTCTCCCAGCTCAGTCAGAGTGAGCTTGGATTCAAACCCGTCGCATCTGCCTCCTCAACAGCATGCAGCTTCCTCTGTAGAGGGACACAGGCAGCACTGGGGCTGCCCGGAGAAGCCGCCCCCTGCAGGGGGAGCAGACAGCTTTTCGGTTACCGAGGGGCGATTATGCTTTGTTTGGCAGCTTCTATTCAAGGGTCGGTGGGGGGAGGGTGATGGATTTTAGACTTTGCACGGTAAGGAAACACAGACCAGGCCTTCTGGGAAGAGAACTCAAGAGAGTTTGGATTGTAACAACCCCACGTTCCCTTGGCAGTCAGGACTTGTGGTTTGGGGAACTCTCGGGGTCTCCCCTCTGCGCTCCTGAGCTGCCCTGCGTTAGACAGTGAGCTGCCGGGGTCTGCACCCCGCAGAGGCGCCTGCCAGTCTTCCCGCGTTTCTCCGCCCGGAGCGCAGAGGATGGAGAGACCGCCAGGTGGCGCCCTGTCCTAGTCGGTGGCTTCTCCAGCCGCAGAGGCAGCCTCAGGGGTATTTATTTTCTGCCCTTTAGAGATGCGGTGTTTCGTGGATGCTTTCATCTGTACCATGATCAAATTCCTAGACAGGCAATGCATAAAGGGACTTGGCTCTCTGGCCTCATCCCGATGTTTCCCAGATGACAGGAAAATTCAGCAAAGCAGGGAATGCCCGAGGTCTCTCAGCACACTGGGTCCCCTTCCCTTGGCTCTGGGTCCCGTCTTTTCTCACCACACTAGTGCTGTCACACTCTACACACACTCACTTCTTACCCTCCCACCGCCAGGGAAAGCCGTACCCCTTCCCCTCCCCTGCCGTACCAGGCCCAGCACCCAAGCCCATCCTAACAGCTGTGTCAGTGCCCGCCTCCTCCAGGCCTGGTGCAGAGCCCTGCAGTGGTCAGTGAGTCCTTCTGGGTCTTCCCATCCCTTGTGAGCTGCTCTGCCTTCCCTTTCACCAAAGAGAGTCTGGGCTTAGAAAGTTTAAGACACACACATAGGCACACCCCTACCATGCCAGATGGCTTATGGAGTCAGCCTATTTGGTTTTCAGACTGGCCTGGGGGCCAATCCAGACCTCCCTGTTGACCCAGGGCCCGGTCTCTTGTATTCTGTTCTCTATGCTTCCAGACCCTTTCAAAGATGTTTTCCCAGTTTACCCCAGCGACAGTTCTGCGGGGCGGGGTGAGGGAGAGTAGTGTTGACCTATCTTAGAGACTGCAGAACTTGGGCCTCAGGGCTGGGATCAGGGACCAGGTGGGACTCTGAAGCACCTGGCACACTGTATCACCCCAGCCCCTCCGCTGTCTGACAGTGAGTGGTGGACCTCAGCCGGCAGCATTGCAGGTTTGGGAGGAGGCAGCTCAGGTCTGCATCCCAGCTCTCGGTTAAAAGTATAGCCATGTATTGATATGATTAACACTCCCACTAGCTGAACCTCTAGACCTGCACTGACAGTGGGAAGCTGCCGGGAAGAAATACTTGAAGCACGATCCAAACTGAGATGTGTCGCAAGTATAAAACACAACCTTCAATTCTGAGGGCTTAGAATGAAAGTAGAATGTAGACCATCTCCTGAGTCATTTTTATATTGGTTCATGGTAATATATTTAGGGCACTCTGAGTTAAATAGAATATATTATTTTTAAAATTTACCTGCTTCTCTGCATGTTTTTAATATGGCAGCCAAAAAAATGTGTAATTATAGGCCAGGCACAGTGGTGCACACCTGTCATCCCAGCACTCAGGAGGCTGAGGCAAGAGGAGGGCTGCAAGTTCAAGGTCATCCTGGACTATGCAGTGCGCCCTGTCTCAAAAAAGCAAAAAAAAAAAAAATGTAAATTATGGGTGTGACTCACATTTGTAGCTTGCATTGTATTTCTCAGGAACAGTGCTGCCTCAGCCAGTCAGCTCTGCAGTCCCACCTACCCCTGGTTCACCTGGGTGATGCTGTAAGAGACTTTGAATCTGGAATCCACCCGCAGGCTCTGTGCCCCTGGGCAAGTCCCTGAAATGTGAGCCTGTTGGAAACACCCCTTGCTTTCCCCAAACAAGCAAACAAACCAAAAGAACCTTCCAGGGCAGTGGGCAGGTTCTATGAAATAATAAAAACTGTTTTGCCACAGACTCTAGCACAGGGCTTTGAGCTCCTTATCTGGGCCACGCTCAGGGAGCCCAGGAAGCCAGGCAGCAGCCTTTTTCTCTGGTTTGTAGATAAGGAAGCTGAAGTTCAGAAATGCGCTGTGACTTCCACAGGTCCCCTGGCCCCGGCATTGTTCTGTACCTGTTCCAGAGGCAGAGAGCGGTCAGCGAACACGGGAGGGAAGACAGCCGCTCTCTGTGTGACCCTGGGCTTTAATTCCCCGCTTCGGAGAACGAGCGGGACATTTGCACGTGGGCGAGACCTGCAAGATCTCAGTGATTTGTTTCCGTGGACCTACGACTTGTGAGACTCCCCTAAAACCCAGTGCCTCCGTTGTCCATTCTGAGGGGATAAATGTGCATTTCTGTTTGTTTTACTAACATTCGTAGGAGCTTTATATAGTGTCTGTGTCTGCTTACATTAGACGCTGTGTATTATAGTTAAGAGTCTTTCACTATTTCCCATATAAACCTTGTTTTTTATGGGTTTGGGAGAGCTCAGCTGTAAAAACTCTCTGCTGAAAAAAAAATATTTTTTTTCAAACAAATTGGGTTTAAATCAGGAGGCTAGTTTCAGACACTTCTAAGGGTGTGTACTTTCTTTCCTTCCCAGTCACTTTTCATTTAAAAATGAGGCTGACTGATTTTGTAATTTTGTTTCTTTTATGAGGATTTAGCAAGACCACGAGCTTAACTGCCAGTTGCAGGGAGAGAAGGTTCCAGTGGCTTCTCGAGACAGCCCTCCTGAGGCCCAAGCCTGCAGAGCTGCCTGCAAATCCAGGCTCCACCTCTGCCTGGCTGTGCGACCCCAGAGGGTGACTTCGCAGCCTCTGGCCCTCCCTCTCCTCAGCTGTCCGCGTGTAGCCTCATTCCTGATCATCTCCCTCCCAGGTATGGAGAGGAAAACATGCTTATAGGTCTAGAAGCCCCTGGAAAGGTGAAAGAGCTATGCAAACAAACACAGAAGCTGCTTCAGAGTAACAGGCAGAGCAGAGCAGAGCAGAAAGCACAGAGCTCTGCGGCCTGCCCTCTTCCTGGGGTTTAGAGGGGGATCCACCCAGAGCCCGCCAGCAGGAGTTCCAGGGGAGGCTGCAGCAGGAACCCTGAACTGCTTTCCAATTCCTTCCTTCTTTTTCTTATTTTGGTGACTACAGAAAATCAGAGGGAGTAAATTGTATTTGGATGTACGTGTACACGTGCACACAAGCGTACACACGCACATGTGTACACACACACATATGCACATCGTGGACGGAAGTGCTCCAAGTTGTAAAGAAAAGCCAGGTTAACTTAAGGAAAGAAAGAAATCAGAAGAAAGAGAAAGAAAGAAAGAAAGAAAGAAAGAAAGAAAGAAAGAAAGAAAGGAAGGAAGGAAGGAAGGAAGGAAGGAAGGAAGGAAGGAAGGAAGAAAGAAAGAAAGAAAGAAAGAAAGAAAGAAAGAAAGAAAGAAAGAAAGAAAGAAAAGGCTGGGGATATAGCTCAATGGCACAAACACCTGCCTGGCAAGCACAAGGTCCTGAGTTCAATTCCTGATACCAAATATAAATAAATACATATTAAAAAGAAAGGAAGAAAAGAGAGGGGCTGGGGATTTAGCTCAGTGGCACAAGCACCTGCCTGGCAAGCATGGGGTTGTGAGTTTGATCGTCAGTAACAACCAAAAAAGAAAGAGAGAAAGGCCAGGTTTCTGAAGTCAGCCAGATCTGCGCTTTGACCCACCCTCAACCTGCCTTTGCCATCTAGCTGACCGTGAACGAAATCACTGGCCCCTCTCAGCCCCAGCCACCTTCCTCCTGATCTCACAAGACTCTTGTGAGGCTTAGATGAAATCACATGCACTAAGGCTATAAACAGCTCGCTTGAGCTTTTTAGTTGTTTCATTACTGAATAATTTGAAATGTAAAACACATCTGCAGTGTGGAAGGAATCAAAACTCTTCAAGGCAGACATTTACTCTTGTATGTTAGTCAACTGATCTGTAGTAGGATCTTCTCTTATTCCCTATGTTTGTACCCAGGGTGCTTAGCCCGGGGAGGGCTCTCAAAAAATTTATGTTGAATAAGCTGCAGATAGTGTTGAAAGTATGCTGGCAGTCGGAGAAATCAGAAGGAAATTGCAGCTTAATTTTTATCCCAAAAGTAATATTTATTCATTGTAAAAAAAATTAGAAAAAACATAGCTAAGCAAGAGGAAAAGTAAAAATAACTCTTACTCCCAGAAGCCAGGGGTAGAGGTGTAAACGTTTTTGATGAATACTCTTCCATATTTTCTCAATGAATATTTATTTATACTTTTATATAAAAGGAGGTCACAGTGGACAGTGTTTAGTATAGTGGGAAATGTTTCCCCACTTCATATATCATGGACAAATTTCACATCAATTCCCATTTCTTTTTCCTAATGACTTTTTCCTAATTCACTGTCCCCATCCATTTATTTGATCACCTCTCTAATGAAACCACATCGCGTGTTTTCCTATTTTTCAATCTTAGCCCAATAGTTTTGTTATTAAATCCTTGCAGGATCGGTGAGTGTATTTTTTTCTTTTATTTTGTCAAGCGTTTTCATTATGAAATATTCACACAGTTTAAGTTCATTGCCATTTCATTTTTCTATATTAAAAGGTAATGCAATTAATTTAAAATAATAATAATAACACTGCTTCTGCCACAAGCGGTTGGAGGTGTGTGGCCAATTGTGTTGAAACCTGGATAGAAAATAAGAAAGTAGATAGCAGGCTCTGATGAAATTTGTAAAGGAGCAGGCTAGAGAAGGGTGAGCAGGCCTGGTGTGGGGAGTCCTGCCCCAGCTGGAGAGGGCCCCGGGGCAGCTCGGTCCCCCTCTCCCGCTCCGTTTTTCCTGCTGTGGAGTGGGCGCGGGGAACGTGGCGCGGGTGTTTACGGACTGGGGAAGGAGGGACAGTAGCGGGGTGATCCCCTCAAAAGGCATCGACTCCGACTCAGCGTGCATATCCGGGTTCTGAGAACGGGACAAGACTTAATGGAGACTCAGTTGAGGGGTCTGCCCGCTCTGTGCCCCAAAAGTGTTCTGAAGAGGCCTGGTTGTGCCCCTTTTGGCGGGGCCCCTGGGTAGGTACCCCCTCTCCTTTTTCTGGCGGTCAGAAAGCAGGACACGGGTGCGCATTCTTCCCGTGCCTAGGATACTTCACCGTGCTAAAAATAGCGCGAGCTGGGCCCTGTGCAAAGCCAGAGGTTCGTGTGTGCGCGCTGAACTGGAGTCCTGGGTTCGAATCCAGCCCTCCCTGCGGTGGCCCCCAAGCTGCTGGCTTCCTGAATCCTTTTCCCTAGCCCGCTAGCATTTCCAAAAGGATTCCCGGCTCGTGGAAGTTAAAAAGCAAAGAATCCTGGGTTTTTCTTTCTGCTCCCCTCCCCGCAGGGGTCTGGGGGCCTCCAGCCCCGTTTGTAGGCCGGGGGAGGGGCGCGTCGGGCCGGCTCATTACCTCGAGGTGTTGCCCTAGTTAAATCGCTGCTCTGTTTGATCTGGCGGCGGTTGGCGAGAGGGAAAAAAGAAAAACGTAGGGGGGCTAGGGTAGGAACAGGCTCACACCTCCCCCACCTTCTCCTGGCGCCCGTAAAACACCTTTTATTAACTCCTTCGCGTCCGGAAAGGCCCTCGTGGCCTCTGCGCCTCTGCCACGGTGTTTATAGCCAGGACTAAGGGGCCCCCGTATTCACCCCCAGGCGGGGACGAGCCGCCTGGGGCACGCCTGGGGTTTCGGAAAGTCCTGCCCCGGAGCTGCCCGGGTCTCCTTTCTGGTCCGCAAGTCAGAGCTCAGACCGCGCCTGCAGAGAGCGGGGCCGGCGCGCGGCACAGCTGCGTCGCCTGCAGCGGGGCGTGGAGGCTGCTGGGGGACATAAAAGCGCTCAGCGGAGCGCCTAGCGCTGGGCTGCACGCAAATAAAACCAAACGCACGTTATTCCTTCCCAGGAATAGAAACGTGCGTGCGTGCACCCGCCCCGGGTTAGCCCAACGCCCGTCCGCGCCCAGCTGGGGGTGCGCACGCGAGGACCCCGAGGCCCCGCTCTCCGGACAAACGCCAGCAACGCACAGCTTGGCGACCGGCAGGAACAGCAGCGCGCTCCTGGGGGCCGCGTGGCTGGAGAAACTAAATGCCTCGCTTTAACCGCCAGCACCCCCGAGCCGAGTGTTCTCAAGCTTACGGCCGGCTGCACCGAGCTGGGCAGAGCGGGCCGTGAGAGCAGCCCCCCGTGCAGTCACACACACTTGCACGCGCACGTTGAGAATGTCACAGCCATGAGCGTGAGCGTGTCCCCCGGCGCATCGCCCTCCACCGACCCCAGAACGGCCCAGGTCTGTGCGATGGCCCCTTTGCCCCCGCCGCAGAATCCAACTCCTCCAAAAATCAGTCTGGGGGCACCGGGGTACACACTGACCTTCACATACCCACCCTGACCGTCCTCTAGGTCCTCGCCCGCTCACGTGAATTATCCTGTCCTGATGTTACCTCCTAAGAACTTTACTCTTGGTTCCAGGAGCAGCTCCCATCTCTGCCTAGGTCTCTCCACTTGACTCGCAGTTTCCTTTGGTGTTTATCAAAGGGAGAAAGGTGCGGACTCAGGCTGCCCACCTAGCGGGATCCGCAGAGCCAGCTGGGGGACAGGACGCTGGCTGAGACACCAGGCAGGCTTCCAGCGATATCGGAAAACGTTTTATTAGTCAAGAGCGCAGATGCTGCTTTGGCAAAGGGAGGGCGGTGAGTGGTCTTAGAGATCTGAGGTAGAAGAGGGTGGGGCCGGGCGGGCAACACCTGAGCGAAACAGGCTTGGTAGGTAGTTTAAATACATAAAAACTTTACGACGTCAGGAAAGGTTTTATTTAGAAAGGAGACGAGGAAGGGGGGGAGAGACAGGGAGACAGAGAAGAGGGAAAGAGAGAGACAGAGAGCCACTAGGTAGGAAGTGCAGCAATAAAAATAAAAACAAAACACTGCGGTTTTAAAGGGAACACTAGTCAGCCCTCCGTCTCACTGCTTTTAGTGTTTTCCCTGGCAGAAAACTATTGATTCCTCTTATTGCATTTCAATTCGAGAAGGCGCCTGGAGGATTCTGACGGGGGCGGGGGGAGGCACAGAGCCGGAGAATGGAGCGAGGCCTGCGCGGGGGTTCTGATTTGGGCGCAGCAGGGCTGGATAGGAGGGGCTTTGGGCGCTTAGGTCCCAGAGTCCTTCTATCCTGGTCGTGCTCCACAAGTCGCCCTCAGTTAGAGGAAATGGAGATATACATATACATATATATATAAATTTCTCTTTCTCTTAATGTATTTTAAAACAATTTCAAAGGACATTGCACGTGCGATCCAAGTGTGTGGCTGCGGCCGGCGACCTGCCAGCGCTGGGCAGCGGCTGTGCGCACACTCCTGCACGAGCCGCGGGGGCCCAGAGCCGGGCCTTCGCCACCGCCTGCCGCCTTCCTCTCGTCCCGGCGCGGTCGGCCAGCCCGGGCCAGGTCCTCGCGCGGGTCTGGGGCTCACTGGTTTAGCTCCAGCGCCCAGACTTGCTGCGGCCAGCCGGTGCGCCCTTTAATCCTCTTCTCGCTTGGGCCCAGGGCAGGCGGAAAGCCTTCGTGCTGCGGCTGCCAGACACACGGGAAAGGGGGCGAGAGAGAACACGTTTAAATCGTTCTGCTCGGATTCAACCGGCTTGGGGACGGGGGGCGGGGAAGGTGTAGAGAGCTGCGACTTCCAGGCTTTAAATAAGTGACGGATTTCTGTTTGCAAAATAGGCAAACAGCCTCATAAATTTGCCTTTATGCGCCAAGTTCCTGGGATGTGGGATGGGATGGGGATCTTGGGGAGGTTTGGTAACAAGAATTTTCTGCATCTGGTGAAAACAACGCGCGCAGGTTTGGCTTCAGGGCATCGAAGGGAGATGCAGGGAGTTGGAAGTTGGGACGGGTAGGAATCAACTATTTCCCGGCTCATAGACTTGTTCCCACTACCTGCAGGTCCCACCAACTTCCCTGCATTAGCAACTGGCTTCGACACAGGGCTGTGTCCGCTGGAGCCGCCGTTGGGCGCCTCGGGTGGCTGGGCGGAGGAAGGCGCCGGCCTGGCCCCGCGGTCTCCTTCCCGGCTCCCGGAGCAGCCGCCCGGCCTCGCGGTGCACAGGAGGCAGCGCCGCGTGGGGCCCCAGGACCCGCCCTACAATTACTTCCTAGGAGGCGCTCCCGGGGCCAAGCGCAGCGGGTTGGAGACCCGAGGCCTGCGCGCCAGTCTCCGCGTCCCCAGGCGAGCTCGCCGCCTTTAGGGCAGGCGCGGTGGGGTCGCCGCGCGCTCACTCTCCAAGCCCGGAAATCGCAGCGCCCTAGGTCCTGCCGCCGAGAGCGCTAGGTTAGTATCACCTCCACTGGAGAGGATCCAAACAGGCCGAGGGGGGGGGCTCCGTAGCCAGCAGATCTCGTGCTCATTTACATACAAAACCTAGGTTGCCCGCAAACCCAGCCCCAGCGGAGTGGAGCAGGCGGCGCACGCTGCGGACGCGGGCTGAGGACCGGCCCCGTCTCACCCTCGCCTCCCTCTCACTCCTCAGGTAGGTCCACCCAGGGACACCCTTTCTCCCCACCTGTACAGTCACGAAAATAGATGAACCTCTCCCAAAAAGGCCCCTTGAACCCGGTCACTGGGCCCTGTCACATTCAAGCAAACTGAAGTCACAAACTCCTGCTTGCATTCTTAACCCGGCTTCCGGGAGGATGCAGGGGTGGGGCCGGCTCCTCCAAACTTCTTGGGACCGAGGCTCCCCATGCGCGCCTAGAGAGGGCTCCAGAGCCTCTGCAAAGCTTTGGGATTCCCTGTTCTCTGGGCCTTGCGAGAGCTGTCCCGTTGCACGTCTGCCTCTGTCTCGAATCGGCCTCCCTCTGCACACGCCCTCACGCTGTGATATCCCTACAACTCCCTGTGCCTTTTCAGAATCTCACAGCTCGGCCACTGCCTGCCCTGCCGGCGCCCCGCCCGCGCCCTGGGCCGTCGCCTACAGGCTCCACTCACCAGCTCCCTTTTCCGCTTGCTCTCTCGGCTCCCGTCGGCCTTCTTGAGTTCCGCCTTGAAGGCCTCGGGGTCACCAGCCTGTGCGTCCTTGGCCAGCACGTCCATCAGATAGGCGATGTAGCTGGTGGCCAGGCGCAGCGTCTTGATCTTGGAGAGCTTGGTGTCGGCCGGCACGTTGGGGATGCATTCGCGCAGCTCGGCGAACGCGCTGTTAATGCTCTCCGTGCGTCTGCGCTCCTTCTTGGGTCCCGAGCCTTTCCGCCGGCCCAGGCGGCCCCCGAGCGCCTCCAGCCGCCCGGGGCTCTGGCCAGGCCTGGCATCGGGACCGTAGGCGGCAGCGGCCACAGCGGCTGCGGGTGGCGGCCCGCCTGTAGGGAAGTCCGGGGCGGCGTCAGCCGGGCTCAGCAGCCAGCTCTGGAAGTAGGGCCGCTCCTGGTGACAGCGGGAGGCCGGGCCAAAGAGGAAGGGCTCGTGGAGCATGGGGTGCGCGGGGTGTGGGTGGTGATGGTGGTGATGGTGTGCGTAGCTGCCCACGAGGTTCATGTTGGAGAGGCTCCTGGCCTGCGCCGCCGGCCCAGTTAGCGCCGCCCCATGCGCCCCCACAGACGACCGGGGCCACCCGTGGGCTCCCGGGCCGCGCGGTGCTGGACGCCGGCTTTCGGGGAGCCCTGGGCAGCGCTGAGGATGGCACCGCGCACTCAGCGGCGGCCAGGACGACCCGTTTAACCCTTCTGCGGACTCTCCTTCAGGGTCTGGCTTATATAAGGCTGCAGCTTTGATGTCAAACTCTCCCTGGAGCCAATGGCGGGGGGCGGGAGGAGGGAAGGGGGGTGGCCGTCCCAGGGTCTTCTGGAGGAGCCACTGACTCCCGCCGCCGGGCGACAGGGCGAGGCCCCGCCTCCGACGCGCGGATCTGGCGCTCCCGCCTAGGAGGCGGGTGCTGTTTACGGTGACCCCGGCTGCGGCTGCCCCTGAAGGTTGCGGACCCACCCCGTGCATCCAAGGAAAAGAACCTGGAGTCATCGGCAGGAAAGAAAGCCTTCGCCTAAAGGCCACTTCTTGGTTTTACAGATAGGGAAACCGAGACTCAGAGAGGGAAGGGGAAAAGAGACCGCCCTTATTTCTACACTGAGTTCAGAATAAGGGTTCCAGCGCGCCCAATCCAGAGCTCCAATGCCGGAGCTCAGCCTGAGGCAGGAGTGGCCTCAGTGTGCCTCCCCTGCACCGCCGCCCCGCCCCGTCTCCATCTGCCCCTTCTGGGAGGACTGGGAGCCAGGCAAATGCCCTGTGGTACCCAGCAGCCAGTACCCAACAGTGTTGTCAGACTGGCCGACTGCTACTGGCCGGCAGAGAAGCTCACGGGCCATGCGGGAGTGGGGTACGGTGGGGGTCCGACTCCAAGCCTGCGGGCATTTACCGCATGGTGAATTGTTCCGGGCTCCAGGGCCTGAGGTCTGCTCTTTTCGCTTCCCAGGCTCCTGGTGCAGTCAAAAGGCCAGCAGGCCTGGCTGATGTAAAAGCGGTCTGGCCTCCGCCTTGGCCTTCGGGCTTGTAGCCGCTGTGTGTCCGAGGCAGGGCTCGCGCGCGGGGAGAGCTGGGAGCAGGGCTGTGCTGGGCCACTCTACCCAGAAGCCGCCCTGAGAATGTTGGATTCTGTAAAGACACTGGCGGAAGCTCACACCTTGGGGAACACATGCAGAGGGCACCAAGCCTGCACAGCATGGAAGACAGGAGGATGCTGGGGGCACCTCATACCCACCCTTGAAGAGGCTGTCAGGGCTGCCAGGCTGGCCCTGCTTCCCCTGGGGCTGGGCCCTCGCCTGTGGTCTGATTTCCCGGGCTCCAGTGAGAACCAGGGAATCCCAGGGTGGCCGCATTTCTGGCTAGGACTCTTGTCACTTCTCCTTAAGGTGCCTTGCTAGCAGATGGCCACGTACCTAGGGGCATCAGAGCTCCACAGCCTTTCCCAGTCAGGGAAAAGTTCTTGTCTGTCAAAAGCAGTGTTGGGGTAAGGGTGAAGGAGATTGCATGAATGTCTTTTTTTTTTTTAATGAAGGAAAATCATTATTTATGCACTCACTCAAACATTGTTTATCCATGAGGACGATGTGGTCGGCACAGTTACCAGTCCAAAAGCAGAGAGAAAGCCCAGCTCTCCCTGGGCAGACAGGGATCGTGAGGTCCAAGCAGAATAAACAATTTCCCTCCGGGGCCCAGCAGTGGAAATGCATGTGGAGCAGAGGTGTACTCTGCTGTGATAGAGATAACTTGTAAAACCCAAGGAATGCAAGAGTGAGACACCGTCCACGCTGTGGCTGTGAATGTGTATTTCCGTGGGGACACACATACTTTTGGGTGTCGATGGAAGGGGACGATTGCCTAAGTTGGAGCTGGCTGTGTCCACCTGTGGGAGCTTGCTGGGGCTGGGGACCCTGGAGGTGTAGGAGGTGGCGGAGCCCGGGGAGGTCCTGGTTTCCCCGCCTGAGGCTGGCTGCAAACCCGCCACTTTCCAGGCGCCTGGCGCCAGCAGCGCTGGGGTTGGGCCCAGCGCGGAGCCAGAGGCTCGCAGGGAGGGAGCGCCCGGCGCCCGTTCAGAGGCGGCTCCCAGCCTGGAGGCGCTCTTGAGTGAGTATTTGCAAGTAAGATAGAGGGAGAACAGTAATTACGCCCGAGGAGCGAGACCTCCGTCCGCAAGGCAGGCTCACCCAGCCTTTGTCCTAGTCCAAGGGTGGGGGGGTCCTCAGCAGCTCCCATAGAAAGCTCTCAGTCACACACAGGCATGTCCGTGTACACGTAGCTTGCCACCTCTCTGGCATCTGTAAAAGCCCAAGTATTCATACAGCACCCAAAGTCTGTGCACCCCCACAGCAACACACACACCCACAGTACACACAGCACCTCAATGCCCAGGCATTCCTAGGGTTTGACACATTGCCTCTGTCACCCATGGGTGCACATCAGCTGCAGATGTGTCACAGTGGGGGATACACTCCCATCCCTACCCTCAGGAGCACATGAGAACCCAATCACATAGCCTGGGCATAGAAATTCCAAGTGTATGCAGATGACATGATCTTACTGTCACAGTTACACACACATGCAAAAAGTTCATATTTTTTCACAGCTTCCCACAATTGTATTCACACCACAAACTTCCCAAAATTCATCAGACCAGCTGGGGCGCAATCATGCCCATGTGCAGGATCAGCTACTCAGGGGACTCAGGCAGGAGGATCACTTGAGTCCAAGACTTTGATCAGACACCAGCTGGGCAGCATAGTGAGACTCAGTCTAAAAAAAAACAAGCTAGCCCCATGCAGGCATGGTGGCAACAGCCTGTAATGCCAGCACTCTGGGAGGCTGAGACAGGAGGATTGCAAATTGGAGCCAAGACTGGCAATTTAGCAACTTAGTGAGACTGTCTCAAAAAATAAAAGAAGGCAGGGCTAGGGATAGAGCTTAGCTACTCAGTGCCTGCCTGGCAAGCACAGTACCAAAAAAAAAAGAAAAAACCCCAAAAGTTAAAAATAAATCAATAAAAAAGGGATAGGGATGTGGCTTAGAGTGAAGGCCCTGGGTTCAAACCCCAATATGCAAAAGGAAAAAAAAACCACTATACAACATTACCATATATACACAAGTGCTCACAAATGGCCATCCCCACAGGTAGGCACAGTACACAGGCACAGAAATCTCACACGTTCAGTTGACAGTCTCGCCTTGCCTAAGTCACTTTCACCATCCTTAAAGATGAAGTTGCACTATAGTGTACTCGGCCTGGGGATCCCCACAACGACTAGCTGAGGAACCCACTGACTTTCCTGACGTTAGACAGTACACAGGTCCTCAGTGCTGCATGTGCCTTCTAGGAAACCAGCTAGGTGCTCACCAGACTATGTGAGGGGCCCCAGGCCCTAGCCCCCTCTAGAGGACCCCAAGACTGCCTGGCACCAGCTACTCTGTGAATGTAAAGGAGCCAGGCTGTCCCGGCCACCAGTGCTGGGAACAGCCCTGTCCCCTTCCCCCTTGCCCACCTGATGTCTGTCCTGTGGTACCCTCACTGGGAACACAGCCTGAAGGGACTTGCTGGGCTGGGAATGGGGTCACCCCAGGCAGTAGGATGATGCCAGAGCAAATCAGTCTCCCAAGTGTTGCAAAGCCAGCTGGGCTCAGGAGCGTGAGGAGTGTGCTGAGCTCCAGAGCCACCAGGACCTGGCGAGCGTGTTCTCTCCTTCCCCACCCCTAGGCTATCTGATAAAGGGAGCGATGGGGCCCAGGAGTTTGACCAAAAATGTTTTTGGCTGGCAGTCAGGACATGTGGTTTGCAGTTCAATTCTAGCTTTGTCTAGAACCTTACTTTGCTCCTTTCTATCTCTGAGCCTCAATTTCCCCATCTGCCCAGGCCCCAAAGGGAAGACTGCTTCTCTAGCCCAGACCCTGGGAGCCAGGGACCCACGGGTCCTGCTGGCCAGTTCCACAGTCCCCTAGAGTACCCCCAACCTGCCTCACACAATTAGTAGAGTGACTTCAGCAATTTTGGCTCTCAGAATTTCCAGTGCATGCTCCTCAGTTCTTCCCCCAGTTGTACCGGGCAGGACCTTTCACTCCGTTTCACGGAGGAAAGAGTTTAAGCAATTGGAGGTTAAAAGATCATGTTAAAGGAGTTTTCAGGCAGTTAAACTGGGTGCTACCATTCATCTCTGTGCAAACCTTTGGGTTTCATCCTGTCACTGGGGGACAGTGACACCCACCCAGCTCAGACGACTGATGTAAACTGAAGTGAAATGGTGTGTGTGTGTGTGCAGTGCTCAGCTTGCTAAAGGTAGCCCCGGTTAGAGGTGGGTCTGCTGTTAGGAGAACTGAATTACATGCAGTCATACCACCAGAAAGCTCTCCCAGGGAGAAGAGGCCAGGTGCCCCGTCCTGGCCCCCTTAATGACCAACTAGGGTCCTTCCTTCTTCCCATCTACCCTGCAGAACTCAGCTGCCCGAGGGCTGGTGACAGAGGAGACAGAGCGACACCAGGTGGGAGGACTGCGTTCACAGAGACCTGCATTCCAGTTCCAGGCCACCCCCACCCCCATTTGCCTTGCTAAATGACTTTGACGGGTTCAGGCCTTAGTTACCCTGTCTGTGCAATGGACGCCTGTACCTGAGCCGCCCTGAAGTGAGAGCAGGATCCCTCTCCTGCTCCACCCTCTCCGTCACCACCACCCCAGTATGGCAAGCCAGGAGAGGCGCCTACCACAAAACCTGCTCCCCACCACCGAGTCCTGTGACCTTGACGCCACGGGCAATCCCCGCACTGGACCCCTTATCTAAATAGGGCAGTAAATCAAGGACCTGTCAGGGTCCGGGTAATTACAGGAACTCCATAAAAAGGACCCGGCCGGCCGCCTGTTTATATTAGCACGGTGTAAAATATTCCCGCTGTCTTGGGGAATCGCGTCGCACAGTAACGCACCATAAATCAGCCCGCGGGCCATTTACCACGCAGTTTGAGCCGGCAGAGCCCCTTAAACATTTCTCTGCCGTGTATAGAGGGTCTAGGACTTTCCAAGCTGGAGTTGGAGGACAGGCAGGGGGGACCAGGAAGAGATAGGCAAGGGGTGGATTTCTCTAGGAAACTCTTAGCATACGAAACTTCCTACCCTTTACCTGTTTATCGGGGAGAGCAGCTAAGACCAACTTCTGCTGCAGAGAAGGGGCAGGGACACCCCTGAAAGCGCCCAGTGGCCAAGGAGTGGCAGAGAAGTGGCTAAAAGCCCAGAACTCCAGGGAGACCGGGGCCCTGGCAGGCTTTGTCCTCACTTATGACCCCTTCTCTGGGAAGAGTGGTCCAAGCTCCATGTGACTTTTACCTATTCACTCGGGGGTTTCTTGGTGCTCCTGGCATTTGAATGGTTTGGTGTGCAATGAGACCTCAGATTCCTTGTGCAATCCTGCATTTTTTTTACAGATGGCAAAAGAGGCCAGAGCATGGGAAAGGACTGGCCCAAGGACACAGCTAGAAATCCAAGACCCATTTGGTCTTCGAGGCTGCATCAGCCCTGAGGAAAACCTGTGTGTGTGTATTTGCGCGCGCGCATCTGCGCACACGCATGTGCACGTGTATATTTGCATCAGTCTCAAAAAGGCAAAATCTATTTAAGGTAAACCTGCTGCTGCTGCCCTTTGTCTAATGAGTAATGTAAATCAAGCTTATGGAAAAAGAATATTAAATTTTCCGTATCTTTCCTCCCGGCAAGGGACCTGAGGATTCGAGGCAGAATTAAACATGTACGTGTTTTCTCCCCCTTTTTCTGTCTTCCTCCCCCTATTCCCTTTCTTTTCCGAAGTCCGTAAATGACAACGTGTTTACACTCATTTTTATGTCGTCTGAGCTTTGTCCCGGCTCCGTTCCCTCCTCTGTGTATTTTCCGCACGGAGAGATGTCTGCTTCGGGAAGCGTTCAACCTAAACAGAACCCCGTCTGATTGGAAAATGTATTTATTTGAAAAATCGTAACTCACGGTTTTGGTGAAAGCGGCCTCTAAATTTATGGGATTGTGATGGTCGTAAATCAAAAGGTGCAGGACATCCCCACCCCCGCTGTCCCCACAGCGCCTGGCCAGTCCCCCCAACAGCAGGACGTCTCCTGCTCCACACTGGCCAGCAGGCAGGTGGATTTGTCTGATTGGTTTAACCTAATTCCGCTGCTTTCAGGGCAATCTCCTTCCAGTCACCTTCAGAGTGTCTGGTCTTAGGCGATGCATGGTGCATTCAGAGCTCGAGCCTCTTGTTTTAAGTGGGTAGATTCTGTGGGTTTTGTTAGTTGCTCCACCCCAGTCACCATCCTTGACCCACCAATCCATAGTGTGGGGCTGTTTTATGCTAAGAGCTGTATCTCCCATTAGTGCCTTGCAGGTCGGTTTCCATAGTTTTGCTTGTCTGACCATTACTTCTCATGTTGGGGGATTTTTTTTCTTCCTTTTCTGTGTAATCTGAATTTTGCAGCAAATGAATCAATTCTACTTCACCTGTCACCCGGACCCTGCTGCCAGCCAACCCTAGCTGAGGGTCCTGAGGAGGGGGTGGCTGGAGCTGGAAGTAAGTCCTCAGCGATGACAAGAGTGAAGCTGGCGCAGAGGCTAGGGAGTCCTTGCTAAGGAGTCCTGGTGAGATTCAGGAGGCCTTCACCAGCGATCACAGGGGATCACAGGGTTCCAGCCTGAGAGGAGGTCCAAGGATGCGCCCCAGGTCTTCACCACCCCTACCTGAGGAGGAACCCGGCGCCTCTCCCTGCAGACTAGAGCTAGCCCTGCCGATGGGCTGGCTCCAGCCCAGTTCTGTCTTTCCAGGGAGTCTCCCTCCGGGAACAGGGCTTTCCGCCCTACGCTAGCTGCTATCCCCAGGAGTGAATTTGAGGATGCATTCAAAACTTCGTTGCTGTTTTATCCAGAGCAGGTGAAGGAGTGGGCGAGGGCCACGGCAGTCACGTGGCACCGAGGTCCAGCACAAGTCTTTACTGCAGCGTCCACCGCCAGCCCCACCGGCACCTGGCTCCCAGTCCACGCATCCCTGCTGAGCCCTCAGCCCCTACCCCGCCAGGCGCAATCGGTACGGTACGCAGTAGCATTTAGTTCAAAGAAATGCGATAAATTTTGTTACAGAAAACCAGTCGGACCAACCTAGTCTGCACTGGCCGAAAAGGACCTGAAGTGAGGTAGAAAGTGTGAACGAAGGGGAGACTGCCTATCCACCATCCCACCCTTAAAATTGGGTGCTGAGGGTGCCGGAGGGAGGTGCCCTTTCTCCTTGGGGCTTAGTTCTCCTGGTCTAAAATGGCCTGGCTCTCAGGGGCCACACATCCAGCGCTGCTGAGCAGAGCAGAACGGTACTCTAAACACGCTTTGCGTGGAGGTGGGAATGGGGGGGCTGAGGACCAAGGCTTGGTGGGTTAGGGGAGAGGGAGTGAGCAGAGCCCCTGCACTCCCTGGGGAGAAGCCCGGCCTCTGCCACCCCTTCTTTCTGTGGGCTTTTAGGAGTCTGCAGGCAAGAAATGTAGCATGATTAGTCTTATTATTTCAAACTCGGCCAGGCTACATCCGTCATCTTTCCCATAATGGTCAATTGTAAACACACTTTAAAAGAGAAAAACAAAAAAAGGGATTTAGGATCGACACTGGGAAAATGCTTAGCACTGGCCTGGCCGAAGAGTTGGCAGCCTCTCCGGTCCTTTGGGAGAGAAGTGAAGTGTTCGGGGTTTGTTTTTTCTTCTTCCACTTTTTTCCATTGAATTTCTAAGTCTCCCGAGGGTCTTCTTTGTCTCTTTAGTTGAAGGAGGAAAGTTCCTCGTTAAAAAGTTGAGCATGGGAATCAGAGGGCCTTGGCTTTGGAACAGAAAGCAGTGTGAGTGTTGGTTCCTCTTGTCCAGGTGGCGGTGTTCTTACCTGAAACTTCTCCGTGGACACAGGGACATTCGATCGTGTCACCCGCACATACCAGTGGACGCAAGATTGTTCTCATTAGCTTCCCAAAGCCCACCCAGCACATGAAGCAAAGAACAAGAAGTCACAGTGAAACCCGGCCCCAAACTCAAACCAACTGCTGGCAGTTATTAAATTCATTTTCTTCCATGCAAGCCCCCCCCCAAAAGTCTATTAAAGAAAAAGTAACAAAGGTGGCAGAAGAGAGAACAGAAAGGAAAGCCCCAGAAACCAGAGCAGAAATTAATTCGATTACCTCTTCTCCCCTGCCATAAATTCCGCAGAGGAAATCAAATCTTTCTGTACATGTGTACAAAAACCAATCAGTCTACCGAGCTCGCCAAAACTCATTATGTCTCTAACCGGGTATCCTAATTGAATGAAACTGAATGTACCAGGCGACCAGGCAGCCACGGAGCCAGGTTTTTCCAAGGGTGTTTGCCACGGAGCCAGAGGGAATAAACATCACCAGACAGAACTGCACACTCTTCAGCTCACTTTCAGGGAAGGAGACCCTGGCTGAGCCGGGAGACCTGTGGAGCCTGGGGCTGGCAGATGCATCCTAACATTCTGCGTCAGATTGTAATGGAATATTTCTCATAAACAGCCAAGTGTCTCTCCCAGCCACGCACCTGACATGTTTTTTGCTGTTTAACTTCAGATCTGACAGATGATGATAACCTGGGAAGGAGAGAGGTTACAAATGCGGAGGGCTGTGGGACTGGCCAGTGTAAAGGGCGCCTGCTTAAGAATTAGGACAGGGCTGTGATTTGTAGGGCCCGGAAAGGGCTGTTATGCAACCCACAGCAAGCAGGCGAGGCGGCAGGAGGAGAGGGGACTGCAGGGTGGGAGGGACTCGGATTCCGGGCTCTGGGCTCTGGGCTGCTTTTTGAGGGCAAAGCTGCCACTGGTTTTGCATTCTGGTTTGGGAGATGGAGAAGTCCCCTCCCACCCAGCACTGTGCCCTAGACAGGCACACTGATTTACAGCACCTGTTAGCGTCACATAATGGGTGCAATTAGCTGTGGCACAGACAAAAGAGGTAGGAAAGCTAGAAGTTGACTTTATTTCTATAAAAGGTAAATGGCAAATCTGTCTGTTCTAGGGCGAATTTATGAGAAAAAAAGAAAGAAAGAAAGAAAAAATCATTGCTGCTTTCTTTGCCACTCAAGAATCATCCTAATGTCAGTTCTCGTGTTCAGTGGGTGTCAAAGTCTTGGGGAACAGATCTCAAATAGCCGTAGGGGAGAGGCGGGCAAGCAGCCTGTATTTTCCACACAGCTCACAGAAGAGCCTGGTGCAGGACAACTTTGGAATCTAACTTGTGTGGGCAAAGCGGGTACTCACGTAGGTGCTCGAACTATTTACTTACAAAAATTCTTTTTTTCTGCCAGGCATGGTACCGCAGCCTATAATCCCAGTATCCAGGAGGCTGAGGCAGGAAGGTTGCCTCAAGTTCAAGACCAGCCTAGGCTATGTAGTGGGTTCAAAGCCAGCCTGAACTACATAGGAAGACCCTGTCTTAAAAAAGAAAAAAGAAAAGAAGAAAAGAAAAACATTTTTCTTATTAGCTATGTGGCACTTGCAAAGTTCATATATGTATGTATATACGTGTGTGATACAAGTTTACTATGAAAGAATAGGACAGTATAGAAAAAAATAGGAGGGAAATTAAAATTTCCTTGAGCTCAGCAAGTCCTTTAGGCTCTGTGGGCTGGAATTTTGCCCTCAAAGCTTTCTTGAAGTTTCCTGGAAGGAGGGCTCTATTTCTGCTGCCCTACTGCTAGCACAGTGCATTTCTGGCGTGTGATAGAGCATCCCGAAACTATTTATGGAAGGAAATAATTGGTTAAATGAATCTGTGGCATTAGATGATTTCTAAAGTCACTGCCAGTCCTAATGCTCTATTTTTCATTTTCTGCTCTATGAAAAAAAAAAAAAAACTAATTGCACAAACTCAGATGTATTTGTCACTTGGATTCTTAACATTTAAACTCTAGTGTTTCTCCTCTGCATCTTGTCACTGGATCTGACAGCTTTCTGCCTGCTCTATAGATATTAGTTTTGAGTTGCCTTGGCCCGAGGCAGCCCAGTCACCTGCTAGGGTGGAATGGAGCAGGGCAGTCCCCACTTTGTACCCAAAAGATCAGTGGGTGTAGATTTTTTCCGACTCCACCAAAATTACACAGATAACACCAGAGACAGGACAATTGGGTGCGTTCAGCTCACAGATGTTCAATTCTTCCCTGAAATTTTGAAGCGAGACCCTCACACCTGTGCCTGCATGCTAAGGGCAGCTACTTGAGCCTTCCTATGGCTGTGCCTTTCACGAAGTGCTTGGCAAGGGCACCAAGAGAACTAGCATTCAAACCCAGGTCTTCCTGAATCCAAAGTTCTTGTGTGTTGTTACCGTTTGTGTTGTTTTGCAGTACTGAGGAAGGAACCCAAGGCCTCAAAGTGAGCTATACCTCCATCCTTTTTTATTTTTTGAGAATGAGTCTCATTAAGGTGCCTGGGGTGTGTATGAACGTGCAGTTCTCCTGTTTCAGCCTCCTGAGTAAAAGTCCTTGCTTTTGACTACTACAGGCATGTGTGTGTGTGTGTGTGTGTGTGTGTGTGTGTGTGTGTGTGTTTGAAGAAGCAGGATAATTACAATGCTAAAAATATTTAAAAGTCTATAATACTGTTGTAACAACAGTATGTAATGACAATAAATTGTAACAGTAGGTATATATTTTATATATGTAAAATATAGAAGTTATATATTATAAATTAAAAGTTGTGTATTTTTGTTTTATATGTAAAGTAAAACAGTTGCGATACATATAGGTTTATATACTCATTTGGTTCAGTTTTTGCAGCATTGAGGATCAAACCCAGGGCCTCATGCATGCTAGGCAAGTACTCTACCACTAGCTACATCTCACATTTACAATAAATGTTATTATTTATTGTAATTTATTTGTTACTAATAAATAAATTTATTTGTAATTCTAAAACATGTGAACCTGCCACCCGACATGCTGTTTTAATCTCTTATCACCAAACACTTTATGCTAAGTTCAGGGTTTTTTTTTTTAACAGCTGAATTATTTAATTTTTTGGGAGGGACAATGATACAGGGTCTCATTGTGTAATCCAGGCTGGCCTTGAGCTCACTTTGTGTAACCCAGGCTGGCCTCGAACTCACAGTGAGCCTCCTGCCTCAGCCTCCCAAGTACTGGGATTGCAGGGATTCACCACCACGCCCAGCATAAGTCCAGTTTTAACAGTGGCATCCATAGGACTTATCCTGAGGTTACAAACCCCACGAGGAAAGGAGCCAAATTTTTTGTGTTCAAACATCGCCCCCAGGGCCCAGCACAGAACTGCACATAGAAATGACCCAATGCTTATTTGTGAAATGAGCGGATGAAAGAAGAGTGATTAATGTGCCTAATGTGGACAGTCTTGAGGAGACGCCCCTGGCAGCGCCCTCACAGCAGACAGGCACATGGCGGAGCTACATCCCTTGCCAGCTGGGACGGCAGCTGGCGGAGGACAATCCTCCAGGAGCACGGCCGCAGGTTGCGGTTGCTCGAGGCGCGTACTCACTGCTGGGGTCATCGGGAATGCATTCTGGGGGACGGCTTTATTGAGATATAACACATGTAAAGTACATGGGCTTTCACTAAGCTTTATTTTGGAATTATTCTAGACAATAAAGTTGCAGAAATAATACAGAGTTTCTGTACGCGCTTTACCATCATTTTCCCTAGTGTTACCATCTACCCTAACTAAGGGCACTGACCAGACTTAGAGACTCACGCTGACACCTGAGTTAAACCAAACTCCAGATTTTCAGGTCTCTAGTTTGTTCATTTACGCCCTTTTTCTGTGCCAGAACCTAACAATCATGTTTTTCAAGTTGTTTCTTTCTTGCACACGTGTGTGTATGTGTGTGTGTGTGTATGTGTGTGTGTGTGTGTGAGTGTGTGTGTGTGTGTGTGTGTGTGTGTGTGTGTGTGTGTGTGTGTTTGAGACAGGGTCTCGTTATGCAGTTCAGGCTGGCCTTGGGCTCACTTTGTATCCCAGGCTGGTCTCAAACTTGCAATGATCCTCCTGCCTCAGCCTCCGGAATGTGGGAATTACAGGTATGCACCACCATGCCCAGCTGGTCAAGTTGTTTCTACTACAATTTATACTTGACTAGCTAATTTTTTGTTTACATCATCATTCTCACCAACTTTTAAAGTCTCAGCAAGTTAGTGAAATGGAACTAAAATAGATTCTTTGCTGCCTCCTTCCTAAGGGAAATTGTGCTTCTGGCTCTGTCCAGTCAAATGAGACCCCTGCACCCCAGGGACTGTCCTACCTCGATGGTGACACCTTCACAGGACTCTGTGATTTGTACGGTGCTAAGTTCTGCATCTCCAGCCACTGCTACCCCTGCGTCAGCCAAGTTCTCCAGAATGATTTAAGGTTTGCGTCCTGTGGTGCGGGAAGTTGTACCCGTGCCCGTTCATCCTTCTAGAACAAGCTTCCGGGGAGAAGGTGAACATGATCTATGTTCATCAGGGTGTATTCGACACGCTGAGGGCATCAAGACTCAGAACACTAGATTAGTCATGCTGGCTGTGACAGCTGTGTGAGAAACACGTAGGAGAGGGAGAAAGAGAACTGGGATAAAGCTCAGAGCCTGTGTGCAATCCCTGGAAGACATTTAAAAAACCATTGTTGCATTAGGTTCCCTTCCTCCCTTCCTTCTTTCTTTCTTTTTTTTTTTTTTTTTTTTTTGATGCTGGGAATCAATCTCAGGACCTCACCCTTGCCAGGCAGGCACTGTGCCACTGAGCTGAATCCCCGGCTTCTATTTTTGCCTTTCTTAATTTTCCAAATTGACTGAGAGTTTTTGTATTTTGCTTTTTTTTTCTTTCAGCACTGGAGATCGAACCCAGGGCCATCACACTGAGCCATAGCCTCAGCACTTTTTGTTTTATTTGGAGACAGGGTGTTGCTAAATCTCTGCATCATCCAGGCTGGACCCAAACTTGCTATCCTCTTGCCTCAGCCTCCCAATGTGCTGGCATTACAGGCATGTGCCATCGTTCCTGGCCGTATCATACAAGCCCTCCACCACTGAGCCAAATCCCCAGCCTATGATTGTAGTTTTCTCATTATCTTCTTTCTTTCTATCGTTTTGGTTTCTGACACTGGGGATTGAACCCAAAGCCTTCCCACTGAGCCACATCACCAGTCTTTACAGTTTTGACACCACATGGCTAAGTTGCTCTGGCTAAACTTAAACTTGTTATTCTCCTGCCTCGGCCTCACAGAGTTCTGGCGTTTACCACAATTTTAAATTTTATAATTAAAAAAATAAAAATTTTAAGTTATAAACTCACAAACTCAATATACAACCTAAAATATAATTCCTATGAGAGGAGACAGCCAATAAGAGAAAGCACTTTGCACAAGGCCACATTGGCACTGGTAGTGTGTTAGGCAGGGTGGTAAATAATTCACACAGATTATCTCATCCCTCCTCCAAAGTACTCTTACAAAAGTGTAGTCATTACACTAAAGGAGCAGAGAGACTTGGACCACTGAGTCTCCAAATTAACTTACAGGTGGAGGAAGAAGAAAGCGTGAGAAGAACTCGTCCCACAAGTACAAGTAGATGGACCAAGGAAAGCCAGCCCGGGATCCACTAAGCTCCACTAGCAACACCTACGGAGCTGTTCAGAATTGTGCAACCCTGGCTCCATCCGGGACCTACCAAACTGGAACCGTGTTTGAAGAACATTCTGAGTGATTCACACGTACTGCACTGAAGTTTGAGAAGCCTAGTAATTGAAGATAGTTAATACAGAATCTCTATGTGTGTGTATGTGTGTGTATTTGCCCTGTCTGATACCATCTTGCTTGGAAGTAGAGGCATAGCTTCGTGAATTGAATGTTTTTCAAAGTGCATCTCATGGTCTTTTCACAGATTAGGAAAACACCTTAATGGATTGCAATCAGATTTAAAAAAAAAAAAAGAATAGAATAGAAAATACTAGGGTGCATATCATGGGTGTTCTTGCTTGAAAATTTTTCGTGTGTGTGTGTGTGTGTGTGTGCGCGCGTGCACGTGCATACACGGAAAGGAAAATGTCTATCTCATGTTCTCTTCATCAGGAAAGTTTCAACTGGTCTTCACACCGTGGCCTGACACAGCCGTGGGATTCCAGGCTGATATTTAGAGGTGTGCTCGATTGGCTTCCTATTTCTGATAAATTTAGAAACTCTAACAGAAGCCGGGGATGGGTGTTGGGAGGAGATCCTGGAGCCCAGGCTGACTCCCATCTCCCACAGACACCGAGGCCCAGCAGGAGAGGGACTGGCCCAAGGTCACACAGCAAAACTGGGGTTTTGGAAAGAGGCGCATAACAATGCCAACAATGTCAGGTCTTTCCTCCCTTTTTGTCTCAACCCTGAAAGTCCTGGGGGCTGGGGAGGTCTGGGCTGGAGGCCTGGCGGCCTGGGGGACATGACTCTGGAATGTGTTGGGGAAACAAGACGCCTTCTCTTGCAGGCCCGACAAGCCAACAGGCCTACGTGTGGCAAGAATGGGCTCTGGTTATCTGCCACCGCCTCTGTTTCGTTTGGTCTGTCAACTCCAGCAACAAAGTGCCCCCAACGTGTGAGGCTTGATAAAGGTGGGAAGGTAAGAGGGCGGGCGGCAGGACATCAGGGACCAGAGGCCAGAGATGGCCCAGAATCTCTGCTTTTATGTCTCCTTCCCAAGGGCTGGGAGGCCAGTGGGAGCCTCCCTTCCGGGGATGGGACCCCTAACTTCTCTAGGAGGCTGCATAGTCCCCATTTCTAGATAAAGCAGGACAAGCTCTGGGAACCTGGATACCGGATCAGAGGATTCAGACTTTCAAAAGAAGTTTGTCATCTTATCCTGCCATGTATATTATTATTATTATTATTATTATTATTATTATTATTATTTTAACACAAAAAACAGCACAGAGAACTTGGGAAAGAAAAAGAAAATCTGCAATCCTGCGGCACTCAGATCACTGTGTTAACATGCGTGTCCCCGGAACGCAGTCACAGACTATCCTGTGTGGTTTTCTCATTTATTAATTTGTTGGGGCGTTGATGAACATAATTCACATTATGGGCATCTGATGAAAATAAAAAATCATTGGGGCTGGGGATTTAGCTCAGTGGCATAAGTGCCTGCCTTGTAAGCACACGGTCGTGAGTTCAATCCCCGGTACCAATAAAAAAAAAAGAAAGAAAATTAAAAATTATTAATAATCATTAGATTTTTTTAGATGTGATAGGACATTGTGCATATGATTTTTATCTATAATTATTTTATTAATTTTATATTTGTTTACTGGAGTCTATAATTATTTTATTTTATTTTATTTTATTTTATTTTATTTTATTTTATTTTTGACACCGGAGATCACACTCATGACCCCCCATTTGCCGGGCAGGCACTGTGCCGCTGAGTTATATCCCTGGCCCTGTGCTTATGTTTTTAGGGAAAAAAAAAAAAAAAGAATCATTTGTTCTGGTTTTTTTTTTTTTTCCTCATTTTTTTCCAGTACTAGGGATTGGACCTTTTGCATTAAACTAAAGTCCCAGGCCTTTTTATTATTTTTATTTTTGAGATTAGGTCTTCCTAATTTGCCCAACCTGGGTTCACACTTGTAACCCTCCTGTCTCAGCCTCCAGAATGCTGGAATTACAGGTGTGCATCATTATACCTGACTTAGGTATTATCTTGGGTTCTCTCCAGACTAATGTGGGAGTAGACATAAATTGATGATGCTCTTCTATCCAACTTTTAAAATAAAAAGGTCTTTTCAATATTTTTTTTTCTTTCTGAGACAGGGTTTTGCTATGCAGTTCAGGCTGGCCTTGAATTCACTCTGTAGCACAGAATGACCTCAAACTTGAAGCAATCCTACTGCCTCAGCCTCCCAAGTGCTGGGATTACAAGCATGCGCCACCATGCCTGGTTTATAATATTATTTTCTAATGGTAATTTTTTACTCTATTTTAGTCACAGATTCCATTTAGAATTTTAAACCAGCTACAGATCTACTTCCCAGAAGAACCTCACATTCCACATCACACTTACAATTTTAGGAGGTTCACAGCCCCCCCAAAATCCATTGCCAGATCTAAGATGAAGAACTACTGACCTAGTCAGGGGTGTGGCTCAGTGGTAGAGCAAGAAGCTGGATTTGATAATTAATATCACAAAAAGAAGAAGAAACCTACGATTTGATTCTTTTCTTAGAAGACTGCAGGATGTTCTTTAATTATATGAACCATAATTTACTTACCCACTCCGTTCTTTGAAATTTTTTACAATCATTTTTATTCACAAAACATCCTATTATTTATCTTTGCATACATATTCTTTATTCTGGGGGTTTTTTTGCACCAGGAATCGAACTCAGGACCTTGCACTGGCCAGGCAGGCACTTATGCCACTGAACTATATCCCCGGCCTGCATGCATATTCCTTAGCACAAAGTCCTATAAGAATCTAACAAAAGGCCCACTTTGAAGGTGTCTCTTACAGAGTATCTTGTTACTCCCAGGAGGCACTGTTAACATTTTCTAACCCCTTTCTCTGTCTCTGGAGTCACGCCATAGACCCAAGCCTGGCTGACACGCTAGAAGCCTGTCCTTGCGGCTGAGATCTTCCTTTCTGAGCCTCAGTGTCCCTGTCTGTGAACAGGAGGAAGTGAGCTGAGGGAGGATTAACTGAGTTAATGCACACAGGGCACGAACTGAGCTGCTTTTCCCTCTTCATTCCCAATGACTTCCGACCCTTTAGAACCCACTCATGACACAGGTGAGAGGTTGGGAACAGCCAATCCTTGCGGCCTGTAAATACTGTGCTGCGGTCTTGCACCTCACTCTAGAGTGAGGCATCTGTTGACTGTTGGCCTCTCAGCCCATGCTCCCCTTTGATACTGTTACTCATATAATTACTTTGTTTGCTACTGGGACTCGAACTCATGACCTCACGTTTGCAGGCAGACACTGTGCTGCTGAGCTAGATCCCTGGCCCCGTTACTTTTATATTAACAGCCGCCATTAATTTGATGCAGCAATTACTGGTGTTTTTTTTTTTACCAGCTCTTTGTCCATTTCACCATCTGCAAACAGCACCCTCACGTCTTATTTTGTTTTGTTTTGTTTTTGTACCAGGAATCAAACTCACAATCTTGTGCCTGCCAGGCAGGTACTTAGGCCACTGAGCTAAATCCCAGGCCCCACCCTGACATCTTTTTAGGTAATCACACCTCCCTCATTTGGGACTGGCTGCTGGGACAGACCCGGAGCGCTGGAGTGCAAGTGCTCTTGTTCTGTGCTGCAGTGTTGGCTTGTTGGGTAGTAACGACTCACAGCTGCCCCCTTCCTTCTTGAAGTGCCCAGCGTCATCTACCTGGAGCTGCCTGAGAAGTTTCACATGACCTCTCAAGACTGGACTGTGTCCTCGGCTGAGGATCGTAATGCACCCCCAGCTCCCGTCTTCAAGGTAGCCACGCCGTGCAGAGCAACTCAGGCTGCAGAGCTGTGGTGGGAGCAGCTGAGACCTGATTTCTCCAGAAACCGTATCTTAGTGCAGCTCTGCCCAGTGCACTCTCCTTCCGCCTCTTCTGCGGGCTCCTGGCCCAGCAGAGCGCCTGCGCCTGCGCCTGCGCCTGCGCAAGGATCCTCTGCGCAGGCTCGGCTCCCAGCCAGCCTGACGCAGGCCAGGTAGGAATGTGATCCGGGACAGGCCAGCCTCTCAGAACACTGCCCTGAGGAAGGAAGGGCGCGGAAATTGGAAGCTTCTCGCTCAGGAGTAGCTTTCCAACACGGCTGTCCATGATCCCCGCTGCCTTGATTCCTGGGCAGCCCCGTCTTGCCGCTTTTCTCGAAATCCTCTATGTAGTCCGTGTGCTTCTCCCCCTGACATTTTAGCCATTTGATGCCTGCCACCAAATCACTGTGTAGACCCAGCGTTTAAATGCAGTGCCTCTGTTCTCCAGTCACCCTAGCAGCAGGTATCATCGTCCCTCCCATTTCACAGAAGACACAGCAGATGCTCAGAGAGGTATAGTTGTCTGCCTTTGGTCACACACCTAGTAACAGATATCGACTAGGTGCTGGCCTTTAGGTCAGGTCTCTTTTAATTCCAGAGTCATGGTTTTCTTGGTGTTTTGTTTTGGTCTTTTTGAGACAGGCTCTCACTATGCAGTTTGGGCTGTCCTTGAACTCACTTTGTAGCCCAGGCTGGTCTCGAACTGCCAATCATCCTCCCAACCATCTCAGCCTCCCAAGTGCTGGAATTACAGGTATGCACCAGCGTGCCCCGCTCCAGAGCCTTGTTTTTATCCAGGTTGTGTGCTGTCCGTGTCGGAAACACAGCTGCCGTGGACTCCTGCGCTCCCTGGGACCTCATGTGCAGCAGGGTCTGCAGGACTAGGACTGAAATTCAGGCTGCTTCACTTACTAAAGGTGTCAATGGGGCGAGTTTCCCAAGCTCTCAGAGCCTCTGTTTCTTCATTAGGTCAGTGGAGCATGCCATGCATGTGGAGAAAGGGTTGCTGGGAGGATTAAATGAGGCCCCTCAAGGCAATTGCTTAGCTGGGTGCCTTGCATATCATTAGCACTCAGTAAATTGTAGCTGCTATTAATTATCATTGTGCTGTTACTTCCTGTCCCATAGGGAGGACTGGGAACATGTTTTGGCCAATGCAGGGCTAAGAGGAAGCCTCTGGCAAGGACTGGCCAGGGTCCCCCTGGGGCCCCTGTTCTCACCTAGGTGGACCCACAAGAGAGCTCTCCCCAAGGCCACACTTACTCCTTGTGAATCACAGGCCTGCACGGCTATCAGTGACTGGAATGATCAGGTGGGTCCCTGTCATGCTGAAGGGCAGGGTCCTATCTGAACCTAGTGTCACTGTTCAACCCAGGCAACCCAATGTGGCCATTTGGGAATTTGGGCCCTGAGCCTTCAAATTCTATGAGTTTTTAGGAGACACCAGGAATTTGGGTTAATATATCAAATCTCCCATTTTAAATGTTTTCATTTAAAACACATTTTTAGTGCTGATTGGGTCCAACTAAACCCACCTATGGTCGGATGTAGCCTCAGTTTGAAGCTCTGGGTTAGAGGTTTTGGTTGATGTGGTTGTGTGGGAAACCTAAAGCCACCCTTCCCCCAGCTCATCAGAATCTAAAGACAGACCGGCCTGGGGGCTCCTTCTCTGTGGCTGCCCCAGCGCTTAGATGCTCTTCTAGAAAGCAGGGTCTGAATTCACGGGGCGAGGCTAGCCCTGGGATGCTGAGGTGACTGAGGCCCACGTTTTGCTCATGATGGAGGCGAAGTTTGATGGGATGAGACTTCTTGTTTCTTGACAATGCAAGGAGAGGCGAGAGGCCCGCCGTGTATGGGCCTGTGTGTGTACCCCCGTGTTTGTTGGAGGGGTTGAGCATGGCACACTCCAATTTAAAGTTCAAACCAAAACACTAAAGTTACTGAGTTGCTTCTATTTTCATTCATTTCTGTTCAGAGAAACAAGGGGGAAAAAAAATAATAAAACCCCAGTCATGGACCTTTCTCCCCCATGTTGGGTAAAATCCTGATAAAACCCCTCCTAAATTGAAAGGATTGTAAGTAAAACTGCATCAACACCCCAAGATGAATGTAATTACTATGTACCAAAAACATACACTGATACAATTTTTTAATGTGTTTAATACACCTCACCACCCACTGCACGCCCCAGCGTGGTGACACAGCCCACTGTCACAGGGGAACTGCAGTCCCTGCCACTACTAGGCACCCCAGTCTCCTATCACACCTCAGCAGCTCAGGAAAAGATCAAAATTCAGGGCTGGAACGCATACACGCACGCATATCACTTTCATACCCCCGGAGGAGAGATGAAACATTGCAGAAACATCCATGTCAGGGAACATCTGTATTTATTGAACAAATCTAAGAAGAAATCAGTTTTCTCTCCTAAGGCTATCCATGAGATGCTGTCTAGGGAGTAACACATGTTGCAAAGTAGTGTCCAAAATGATTTGGTTTCAATAAAAACCCCGGCCAAGACCCACACCGACCCTACCAGACAGGAGCTTGGTCCAGGCGTGATGAGCTCCATGGGCCGCTAGCATCAGACGTGGGCATGGGGGGGGGTGATAAAGTTCCTCGCCCACTCATTTGTGCTCTGCCCGACCAGCTTTCGTAACCCTGCTGTCGTGTTTTAATCTGAAAGTCATACGCTTCAGACAGCAGTTGAAAGAAACATTCCTGAGCACCCAGTGAGAAGACTGTCCGCTGTCCAAACTGTAGAGATCTCTTCCTTTTCCCTGTGACCAGGCTTCCAATTTGTAGGCCATACACTTCCTTTTGCTTAAACTGTCACTGTAGAAACCTCAGCAAGTGCTTATGGGTAAAAAAAAAAACATTGAAATCATCAGAGTGACACCATCAGGGGGGACACGGTGGCTGCCCTGGTGACTTGCAGCTCCTGGGAACGGCCACCCTTTGCATGCGACAGACCCTGTGCCCAGCACTTGGGACCCGCAGGGCTGTCACCCCGTGGTGCGGATTCTGCCAAGCCACGCCTGAGACACCCCTGCAGATGGACAAGCCCCTTCCCCCGGAAACTGCAGGCCAGCACAGCTGGATGGGGTCCGGGACTCAGCCCGGAGCAAGCACTTGGGGAGCTTCTGCCTCGGGTGCCCCTCGGCCACACTCACTCGGAGCCGCCTGCACACCGCAGCTGCTGCTCACTGCTGACTTCCAGACTGAGGGCCACAGAGAAGGAGGGACCTGCTCAGCACCGCACAGCCAGCGTGGCAGAGCCCAGGCTGCAGGCTCCCCTCCTCCGCCCCATCACTGAGCACTGTCCCTGCCGTGCTGCAGCACCGCTGTTCCTGGCGTGCGCAGATGTTACTGTCTGTTTCCTTCTGCCTCCAGTGAAACAAAAAGTCCTGTCTCGGGCAGCAAGCCTAATGCACGGAAGCATTAACCAGATTTGCAACCTGACCTGCCCAGCCTGCTCCTGCCACCCGGAGGTATTCCCTCCACTGCTGCAGGGGGTGGGGTGGGGGGACTCTTTCCTGATCCAGCCCCACCCCAACCCCCACCAACACCAGCCTGGTGGGTTCCATGACCCCTGCAGATGCCCCTGAAAATGAACTGGCCAGCCTGTCACCATAACAACGCTGCAGCATCCTAGAAGTCCCCTGAAGTAGTCTTCCCTAGATGACAGGAAGGGCTAGGGAAACTGAGGCCCAGAGACCTAATGGCCTCATCAAATCAGAGGCAGAAGCCACTAGCTTCCTTTCAGCCTCAGGAGGGGATCCCCAGGAATTGGGCTCTGCTAATGGCAGGGCTGGCTCCTGCCTGGACCCTGCTTCTGGCCCCAGGGGCGAAGGCCTTGCAGGGTGGGCAGCAGCCCTGATCTCTGCAACCCTCTGGCTGCCTGACTCCCCAGAGTCCTGCATGGGGCTGGCCTGTGAGGGGGGCAGTGTAGACGTGCACCTCAGGCCTGAGGAAGCCGTGGGGAGCAAGTCTCCCCCTCCTTGCTACGGGTGAGGACCCTGGGGCTCTGAGAGCGTGAGGCACTCGGGAGACAGAAAGAAGCACTCTTGAGAAGAGGCCAGCAGCTGCCGGGTCCCCAAAGGCTTTGCCCTTCAGCCTGAGGTCAGGGAGAGGTCGCTCAAGGGTGTAAAGAAGGTCGTTCATTCCTGGCACCATAGGAAAGAAGGAAGGAGGGAGGGTGGAAAGCAGGAAAAGGGCGGGAAAGGACTCTGTGGGTCAGACGGGAGCCGAGCTGCAGGAAGGCCTCTGGGTGGACAGGGGAGAAGGCCGGTGTGCAGGAGGTAGGAGGAAGGTGGGGAGCCTAGGGAGCAGGGCTGCTGAGGTGAGAGAAGCAGAGGAGACCCTCCCTGGGGAACAAGGCAGACATGGGTGGGTGGTGAAGAGGGGAGAGAGAGCCAATAAACAAATGGCCTGACTAGTGAGGGTAAAAGAAAGAGAACAGTAAGGCAGAAGGAGTCTAGGTATGGAGAGTAGAGAGAGTGCAGTTCCCAATACCATGGCCAGGGAAGGCTTCTTCCAAACAACTGCTTTAACTCTATTCTCGCTTTTTAAAAGCATCTTTATTGTGATGCAGTTCACATGCCTGAAGCCAGCTCACCCTTTGAAAATCTGCAATTCAGTGGCTTTGATTGTGCCCACATAGCTGTGGGACCAGCCCCACAGTCTCATTCCAGAACATTTCCATCATCCCTAAAAGAACCCAGCAATCCTTACCCACTGCTTGCCAGCAGCCACCCACTCACTGCTCCCTCCATGGACTTGCGCATGCTGGACATTCGTCATCTTTTTTTTGGTACGGAGAATCGAACTCATGACTATACTTGCCAGGCCAGCGCTGTGCCGCTGAACTATATTCTGGGCCCATTTGCTGGACATTTCTATCAGTGGAATCATGCAGTAGGCTGGTTGCCTTCATTTTAGCATTGTGTTTTCATGGTCTGTAACATGGCAACTTTTGAGCAGCCACCCGGAAGTGAGCAAGTTGGCTGTGCAGATATCAGGGAATACCAGTCAGGTGGAAACCATGCTTAGTGAACCCCAATTGTGTGACCACAGAAAGCAAAGACCCTACTCCACCTTTCGGGGCAGGTGGCTTACCCAACAGGCAGAGAGGAAGGACAGGACAGGGCAGCTAGGATGGGGGAACCCCCGAAGTCCATTAGTTAGCTTGGAGAGGTAGATTGCAGAGATGGTCACTGACATAGAGGCTTTGAAAGGCTCCTTGGGCCCTGGAGGCCAGGAGGCATTTGGAGCAGTGCGTGGAGTTTGCATGGCTTTCCAGCAGGTCTGAGCTGGTGAAGAGAGCCTAGGAAGGTGGGGGAGATGGGTTGTCATGATGATCTGGGTTCCCTGAGGTCTGCAGGGCAGCAGAGGCTGCAATGGGGCCCGTGAGCAAGGAAAGTTCCTTCTCCACATCTTTTCCTTTTTTTTTTTTTTTTTTTTTTTTTTGGTACAGGGAAATCAAGCTCAATCTTGGATATGAGAGTCCTGTATCCCTACCATGCCCTCAGGAACCCTGAGGCCCACCCCGTGCCCCCAGGGTTTGTACAGCCAGGGGGTAAAGACTGAAGACATTTCCTTGAGTCCACCGGTTCAGGCTGGCTTCTTCTAGGCAGGGGCAGGGATGCAGCGTGGGAAGGGGAGGAGATAACCAGAGCTTAGCACAGGAACAGGTATCCCAGGAGAGACAGCCCTGGATGAGCTCTGGTGACGCTCCTTTTCTCCATGGGCCCGTACTCCACCAGTGAGGACCGACTGGTGTCATTCAGTGCCTCCAAGTGTGACACTGCAGAACTCCAGACCCCAGAAGTCAGCATCACTCCCAGAGAGAAGATAGGTGTCTCAGGGATGCTGGGACTTATGTAAACTCAAAACAGGCTGCATGGGTTGACACATGGCCACTTTTTCTCTGACAATATATTAATTTTTAAATTTGAGAATATGTTTTCACATAGGTCTAAAATGTCAAAGCTTGACTTTTTTCCAAACAGGAAAAAGAACACAACACATATTACATGTGTAAGCATGAGGGTGGCAGGCTTCTATAGTTTTTTTTTTCTTCAAGCAAATTATAATACCACAGTCAATCTGTATCAGTCAGCAACTGCTGAGTAACAAAGCATTCCAAAACTCTGTGGCACCCAGCAATAAGCATTTGGTCCTCTCGTGGGAGGGAGGAAACACCCACCTCCTCATAGGAAAAGCTATACATGTCCTGTGGCTCCAAGGAAAAACAAAAGGGATGCAGAAGTAGGTCCATGTGTGCAGTCAGCCCAAGCCAGCACTCTCCAGAGGTGACCTGTTGTATGTTTTTGTTTTTGTTTCCTTGTGAACTGTAAACTTATCACAATTATTTGTCCTTTGGCAAGGGTGAGGTCCTGAGTTCCATTCCTGGTTCAAAAAAAAATTATTTGTCCTTATTATTCTGCTTTTAGTCCCTGCTATCTTCAGTGAGTGTCAGGAGCCAGAAAGTTTCTTTCATCTTAATTCTAAGGTATTTCAGGCTCTTCCGCAATTCCTCCTTCAGACCTGGAAGCAGACTATTTTTTTTTACCATGTTAACTATTTTAATTGGATTAAGTAATTTTTTTTTTTTTTTTTTTGCAGTACCAGGGATCGAACTCACGACCTCGCACTTGCCAGGCAGGCGCTTATGCCGCTGAGCTAAATCCCCAGACCAGATTAAGTAATATATATATATATATTTTTTTTAAATTTAAACAAAAAATTGTACATATTTATGGGTACTGTGTAATGCTTCAGTGTGTCATACATTGTGTAATGTTCAAATCAGAGTAAACGAGAGTGTAATCCCAGCACTCAGGAGGCTGAGGCAGGAGGATCACCACAAGTTCAAGTCCAGCCTAGGCTACATAGTGAGTTCAGGGCTAGCCTGGACTATCATAGGGAGACCCTGTCTCGAGAAAAATAAATAAATAAAAGGAAAGAAAAGAAAAACAATACAAAACAAAAACACATGAGAGTAAACATCTACCTCCTCAAATACCTATCATCTTTTTAGTGAAAACACTGAGCATCCCTTCTTCTAGTGTCTTCAAATCTGTGATACATGGTTACCCACAGTTACCTCTCTACACAGGAGCACACATGTTCTTCCCACCCAGCTGTGACTCTGCACCCACTGAGGAACCTCTCTGTGTCCTCCCCTCCCCCATCCCAGCCTTCGGTAACCACTCGTCTGCTCCCAGCTTCCATGAGCTCAACCTTTTCAGATGCCACCCGTAGCTGAGATCAGGTGGTATTGGTCTTTCTAAAGTCTGTGTTTTCTAAAAGCTATGATGCATTCATAAGGTCTAACAGTCAACCACTTACAGAGCAGAGAACGTCATGCACATCCCCTTACGCCAGCCCTCGGGCTCTTCATTCCTTCTTTCCCTGGAGCAGCTACTGTTACAGGGTCTCATGGGCTTTGTCAAAGATACTCATACGGTATATATCATAGGCTTGCTTTTTAAACTCAAAAAATGAGTTTTTTTTCATCTGACATGGCACGGTGTGTGATAATTTTATTTAAAGTGCGCACTAATAGTTGTAACCATTGCTAATACTCCTGCAGCATTTGCCAAGCACCGGAAGAACCACAGTGCAAGTGGAAATCTGACTACATGCAAAATCCAGGCTGTCCTTACTGCCTTCCTCACCAGACTCGCTGTGTCGTGTCTGACTAGGTCAGCATTTCTTGGGGCAGGGTGATCTCACTGATTTTATGCAGCACAAAGTGGGTGTTTGTTATTTTAACAGGAATGTGGTTTTTTTTTGTTTTTTTTTTTTGTTTTTTTTTATCGGTACCAGGGATCGAACTCACGACTGCCTGCTTGCAAGGCAGGCGCTTATGCCGCTGAGCTAAATCCCCAGCAGGAATGTGTTTTAATGTGTATGAGAGAAACAAAATGGAGAGTGCAAGAAAGCCAGAGGTGCCCCGTGATTTCCAAGCTGACTTTGTCCGATCCTGGCCCAGAGCAGAAGGTAAGTAGGAAATCTCCATCCTTATCCCAGCCCCATGGCTGTCATTCCAGGTCATTCTGGGAAGGCCCCTCTATCTTCTCTGTTTCTCTGCTTCCTCCTCTACCTGGAAGACCCAGCCTCCAGGGGGCAATTCTGAAACTTTGATTAGAATCAAGACATCCCAGAGGATCTGAGTGCGCTAGGCTTTCAGGCGCCATGGATACCAGGCCTTTCCTTATAGAGGGGGGACGGGGAGGCTGAGAGGAGAAGCTGCTTGCCTGGGGCCACACCACTGAGTCACGCAGCCCAGCCGTTTCACCAAGAACACTTGTGTGTTCCTGGGAAGTGAGGTGCAGTGTGTGTTCCTGGGGAGGCCAGAAAAGGCAGCCACAGGGTTCTAATCTTTTTGGACAAGGGAAAGATACCTTCTAAATGCAAGCAGAATGCAAGGTCCAGAGCTGCATCAAGGGGAAGACTAAGCAAAAATTCATGTCAAAGTAGTCCAAAAGAATAAAAAATGGCAAGCAAGCCTCCAGCAGAAAATCTCTACCCCATCTCTGCTGGCCAATGTTCCTCCCCAGAGACAACCAGTACTGATTTCTTGAATATGATTATGGCTTGGGGCTAACAGTTACCCCATAATGCTTAGGGCTGCAGATGCAGAGCTTATAGAAAGTGATTGGATCGTGAGACCTCTAACTTCGCTAGTGAATTAACCTATCAGCGGGTTCATAATTTGATGGCATTTTCGGGAAGTGATGGAACCTTAGGCAGAGGGCTTACTTAAAGGGAGTGGCCCGTGTTTGAGAGCTATATTTATCCCAGGCTCCTTCTGCTCTGACTCTGACTGCTTCCTGGCTGCCATGAACTCAGCAGTTTTCTCTATTGCACCCTTCTGCCATGATGCTTCTACCTCACCACAGACCTAAAGCAGTACAGCCAATCACCATGGACTGAGACCTCTGTAACCATGAGCCAAAGTAAACCTTTCCTCTTTTAAATTGTTTTGCACAGGTATTTTGTCACAGCAATGGAAAGTTAACTAACGCAAATATCTTTCCAGAGATATTCTCTGCATATAGTAGAGATAGGTGTGTGTGTGTGTGTGTGTGTGTGTGTGTGTGTGTGTGTGTATACCTAAAATAATGTGCCTTAAGTTTCAGTTTGGTATGACGACAAATTTCTGGTGAAGGATGGCTGTGAATGGACTCAATGCCACTGAACCGTGTAACTTTAAAGTGATTAAAACGGCAAGTGTCATGTTCTGTGTATTTTATCACAGTAAAAAATAATGTAACGTGTCCATAGTGTCCTCTGTTTTTGACTAAACGCATTTAGAATATCATCCCAACACCTCAGGGAGATTTATTCTTGCACTTTGTGGCTAAGCTGGAAACTACATTTCCTAGAGTGCCCTTCCCAGCACCCCACAGGGCTAGCATCACCAGAAGGGGTGTTTGTAGAGATCTGGGCGGAAGTGAGAGGGAGGCCACGCCTCTCTCGGAGTTGAAGCCCTCGTCATGTCCATGCTGTGGACATCATCTGTGCTGTGCAGTTGCAAGGTTCCTGCCTCTTCTCCTTCACATCCCACTTTTCTCCCCAGCCTGCAGCCTCTGTGGTCACCATACCTGGCCAGCAGGCTGAGAGGCATTGCAACACCAAAGCGTAGCTTCCTTAGACCTCCTGGGGCCTGTCCAGTCCCACTGGACTGCTGAACCTCTGATCAGCCCTTGACCTCCAGCTCCCTCCTAACCCTTGGCTTCCCCGGGTGTGCAGGAGTATGACCTCAATAGCAGGCCTGATATCCAGAGCCACAGCAGGGGAAGGTGACCAACTCATCCCATCCTTTTTCTGCCTTGTCCTGTTTTCATTTTTGGTTTTTTGAGACAGGGTCTCCCTCTATAGTTCAGGTTGGCCTTGAACTCACTATGCAGCCTAGGATAGCCTCAAACACGCAATCCTCCTGTCTCAGCCTCCTTATAGGCACGAGCCCCCATAACAGCTGCCAATCACTTTGAAATATAAACTTAGTGGCATTAAGTATGTGCACCTGGTATAAACAGTCTCTAGAACTCTTTTCATCTTGGAAAACTGCAACTCAGTACCCATTAAACAAAAACTTCCCACTTTCCCCAGCTCTGACCATTCTATGGTCTGAATTGGACTATCCCAGGCACCTCATAGAAGTAGAATCCTATAGTAGTTGCCATTTTGTGACGGGGTTGTCTCACCTTGCATAACGTCCTGAAGGCTGGATGTAGAAACCTGTGTGAGAACCCTCTTCCTTTTTAGGGGTGAAGGATACTCCATTGCATGTGTATTCTAGGTTCCGTCTGTTTACCCATCTGTCAGTGGCCACCTCAGTGGCTTCTACTGTTGGCTGTTGGGAACGGTGCTCCAGTCTCGTTAGCTTTTAGTGGTTAGTGTAGAATACCAAGGCTGGGAGCACAGGCTTTGGAGCTGGAAGGACCTAGGTTTGAATCCTGCCTCCACCCTGCACACCCACCCAGAATCCTGGGCACATGGTGTGAGATCTGTGAAGGAGGACTGTCACCTTTGCTCTGGTCACCACTGGAGGAGCTTGGCCTCTTAAAAGCATGGTCTCTGCTATCCCTTCTGACCGTTCCACCCTGAAGCCCTGAGTCTTTTCAGCCTCAGGCTCGGTGTCAACTCTGGTCTCCACCCCAGGAGCGTCCAGCTGCAAAAGCGATCGAGTTTCCTGGAGCGGCATCATACTTGCTTTCCACTCGGCTTGGTTCAGAGGTTCAGCATTCTGGACCCAGCTGCTGTGGGTTTTGGGAGCATGGGCAAGCCCAGCCCAAGGGGGCCTCCCTTTCCTCCTGGGGAAGGTGCCAGTGGTTTTCAGGGGCTGCACTTGAGGCACATCTGGAGACATTTTGGGGATGCGGGGTCCACTTTGGCTCTGGGAATTACTGCTGTGACTATTTGGAAACATGGTCGTGTGTGGTCAGTGGCAGGGACGTGCCAGTGATTCCTTCTGTCTGTGGACACATAGGGAGACCAACACAGGCAGAAACAGTTGCATCACCACAAGGTGCTGTGATCTTACGGGAGCATCACCACATCTGAAGTCCAACACTGGCCAAAATGTCGTTGCATGACTATGCATTTCCAGTCACATCTGTAAAGGTACAAGCCTACGTGTGCGTATTTAAACCGATGCTTGCTCCAGCTTCGGTTTTCTTCCTCCCGTGGCTAAGATCGGCAGTGACATTTCAAGCAGGTGAGAGCCCCCACGAGAGCCGTGTTGCCTGGCTTTGAATCCTGGTCTTACTGCTCGAGGGCGGTGTGACTGACCCCTGTACCGCTCAGGTTCTGCCTGTGCAAAGTGGAATAACACACCTACCTCACAGCAGAGAGGTCTGGCTGCCTTCCTCATGTTTATGGGGAATGCCAAGGAGGGGGACCTGGCCACTTCCTGCACGGGGGAGCACCCCGAGGTTTGGAGCTGGGCAGTGACTCCATGCAGGCTGCTTCCTAAGTCAGTAGCACCCGATGCCGATGCCGGCCCAGGGCCCTCTCCAGCTGAAAACCCTTCTGATAAAAGCGCGCAGTTCAGCTTTGTTTATTCATTTGCATTATTCCCTTTGGTCCTGGTGGAGGCAGGATGGGGCCTAGAAAAGAGATGGTCACCAGCCCTGTGTGAGGGGTGACAGGAAGGTTTCCTGACCAGGCTTTGGGGGATGAGGTCCGCTGTTTTTGTTCTAATACCCCACACACCCGACCACTGGACCACACCTCCCCACCCTGGCTGGGCCCTGCTCGCCACCAGGCTAAGAGCAGGCCCTGCCTTATCTCCAGACGCCTGTTATCTGCCTGCCCATCTGTGGACAAATGGCCAGCCGACTGGCTCCTGGTCACCCCCGCCTGGGGGGCGGCCTCCTCTCAGGCCTGTGTCTGGCAATTTAGGCTGGAGCCCAAGGTGGGGGGTCTCCCGATGGAGGGGGCCCAGCCCGGCACCACCCCAGGGGCCCTCAGCCCCAGAGTGGCGCTGCCTGGACCTTCGATTCCCGGGAGCAGGACTCTCATCCGAGCCTGCCCCAGTTGCCCCAGCAAGCCCTGTGGGGTGGGAGAGGCCTGCAATTGTCATTCCATGGAGCAAAGGGAGAAACTTAGGCCCAGAGAGGGCTGTGGCCTGTCGCAGGTCACACAGCAAGGCAGTGGCACTGCTGGGATTAGAACCCAGGCCTCTGAGCTCCTGTCCCGGGCTCTGGAAAGGAGAGAGAGCCCGCAGACCCCGTGCTCCAGCCCACCCTGCCCGGAAGCTGCAGCAGGGGCAGAGCCCAGACCTCTGGGTCCTCAGTTCTTCACCTCTCAGAGAGAAAGTGGCGCAAAGAGCAGGGCCTGCTCTGGGTCCTGGAGTCCAGGATGTGCAGGTGGAGGCCAGCAGCGTCGCCCAGAGGCACAGGCCCCACTCACCCAGCCTGGTTCAAGTCCTACCTTTCCCACTCAGCCTGCGTGCTTTTGGGTGATCGCTTTATCTCCTTCTCTGTCCCTCACCTTCCCAGTATGAAAAATGGGAGAATAAGTGCCCTTAGCTCATGGAGTGGTTTTGAGGATTGAATGTGTTGCTCTGCGTAGAACATTTAGGACACAGAAGTGGCCACCAAGGTGGGTTGCTGGGGGTTTACTGCACCACAGTGCAGTAGTAGAACATCGTCTAACAGTTGTGGTATCTGGGTGGATAACTTGGCTGTGCTGTGTGACCTTGGGCAGCTGACTCAACGTCTCTGAGCCTCTCTTTTCCCGTCTGTGAAAAGGATCAGTGCATCTTTGAGACCCGAGTGAGAGGCCTGGTGCCATGTGGCCCCAAGGAGCCAGAGTGAGGCCAGGGGCTAGTGATGACCCTCAGGAAGGAGTCTGTGTGCAAGCTGAGTCCGCCCGTGGGCCTGTGTTTACAGACCCCATCCCTCCTCTGATGGATGCGGCCAGCAGAATTCTGTTTGCCAGTTTCCCCTGGAAACATGAATCAGGGTGTGTTTGGAGAACACGCACACCTCTGTCAAACATTTCCCCCGAGATGAGGCCCTGGAGTCCCAGGAGGGAGAACAGAATGTGTCCCAGGTTGTCCCCAGGAACAGAGGCTGAAGTGGGAGACGTGGGCCCTGTGGTAAGACCACGTACACAGATGGCCTTTCCTCCTCCGCCTGGGCTCCTCGAGACAACGGCCCCTCCCTGGCCTCAAGGAGCTCTTCAGAAAGCAAGATAAAGTCTGGGCTCGAGCAGAAAGCCAGGAGCTCGTGATAAGGACCCATCTGCTTCCACTCTCTGCCCTCTGATCCTCCACGGCCCACCAGCGTGCGCCTGCAAAGATGTAAATCTTGAGACTCTCCCCTCTGCCTCTCACAGCCCTGTGGGTTTCCTCACAGCGGGGTCAAGAACAGCTTCCTTCCAGTGGCAGAGAGGCCTCAGTGAACGAGGCAGACAGTGGAGTGGAAGAGAAAAATAGACTATCAATGGCAGAAAAATAGAATAGCAGAAATGAGGCAGAGAAGATTGGCTATAATCTCTAGTATAGAGGGCCTCGAAATACTAACAGAGAGAAACACAGGCAGAGTAGATCAGGAGATAGGGTCCATTGAGCTGCTCTA
>PVJX010004097.1:71638-99105 GCA_004027295.1 Dolichotis patagonum | reverse complement strand
AGCTGGGTGCTCTGGAATTTGGTGCATATATATTTAAGATTGTTATCTCTTCCTCTTGAAGTTTTCCCCTAACTAGTATGTAGTGACCTTCTTTATCTCTCTGGATCATTCTTGGTTTGAAATTCACATTGTCTGCAAACAGGATTGCCACTCCTGCTTTTTTTTGGTTTCCTGTTGCATGAAGTATTGTTTTCCATCCCTTGACTTTCAGTTTATGAGTGTCCTTTTGGGTTAGATGGGTTTCTTGTAGACAGCATATGGTTGGATGTTGTTTCTTGATCCATTCTGCCCGTCTGTTTCTTTTGATTGGTGAGTTGAGCCATTTACATTAATGGTTGTAACTGTTATATATTGGTTTATTGTTGACATGTTATCTTTCTGCTGTTGTGTCTTTAGTTTTCCATTCTGTTTAAAAATATGGAACGCTTCATGAATTTGCATGTCATCCTTGCACAGGGGCCATGCTAATCTTCTCTGTATCATTCCAATTTTAGTATATGTGCTGCCGAAGCGAGCACTCACCTTGCTTCTTGAAAGGTGTTCTCATCAGTGAGAACCTGGGCACCAGCATTCTGCACTGACCTGTGTACATAATCGCAATGAACTTTGCCTGCCAGATGGGAAAACTCTCCTAGACACTAGGGTCCATGTTTCTTTAATGTGACTCTGCTCTTTTCCCACTGAGTACCCAAAGAATGTAGACACCATGCAGCTAAAGGGATCAGGCCTGCTGGCCTGTATGAATTTCCCAAGTTGGGCCAGTCTTGTGGCCCATTGTCTCAGAGTCTTGTCCATATTGCTGTCAGTAACCTCATTCTAACAATTATACAAATAATAATGCTAATAATGGCATCCTTATCAATAACGCAGATGTTGGGGTTCACTCCACACCTTTTCAGTCCAAATCTGTGGACACAGAGCCTTGGAAGCTGTATTGCAAGAACTCCCTTGATAACTTCCTTGAAGTTTGAGTAGCACTGATCTCATAGCTACAGGAATAATACAACCCCAACCAAGGGAAGGTAACATTATGTTGCTGAATGTGGACCAGGAAAACAGGCATGCGATTACTGTCACAAACCAATGACAGCCAGCTCCAGCATGCAATGTCCATGAGCGTGTACACACACATGCACACTTCACATACTAGGGCAGAAGAGTGTCTCTCTTGTCCTATAATTAAACTTGACTATTTTTTTCTAATCATGCTTCTGTCCATAGTGCTCCCCCTACACATATGCATGCACATACAATACACACATATCCGGAAACATAAATACATCTAGACATGTACACACACATATGTATATATGAATACACTCACATATACACACAAGAAGGGTGAAACTCTACTAAGCTTCAAGAAGCAAATCCATCAACTTTTCTCAACTCTTTACTCAGTGTTTTGTCCCTTCATTACCCTATTTAGATACCTTAAAACAAGATATTTAATGTAAAAATAAGTCCAGTGCCAACAGCCAGAATTGGCACTTAGCATTACCAACATGTCAAAGGCAAGATATTCAGAAATCTCAAATCTCCAAATTAGGCAGCCTCTCTTACATATGCTAATTAATAAAAAGGAGGGAAAGCCTTCAGGTATAAAATACACTCCCTTGTAGAGTCTGTAATTAACTGATTTTGAAACTTCTCCATGGCACTACAAGGACCATTAGTCAAAATTCTACATTTTCTAGCGGAAAAATAAGAGAAATGATGTGAGTGAGCCAGTCACTCTTTTGACCATTGGCAGCAGAACAAATACTATAGCCCAAGACCACCTTGGATTCTCAGCTCTTGGATTCCCCACTACAGCCTATGACCTGAATCCTGTGAAGGAAGAAGAGTTCCGACTTAATTTTATATTCAAAAGTCCAAGAACAGATACTGCTTGTTTTGAGAAATACATGTAAATTTTATAGGATTGCATAACGTCAGAAGAAACACCCAGTTTCCTTCCCCTTACTTTTGCCTCTTTACCTTCTGCTAAGGTTTGAATGTGTCCCCTGAAAAGTTCACATGTTGGAAATTTGGTCTCCAATGCAACAGTATCAAGCAAGGGGACTTGGAAAGGGAGAATGGAATTATTCATTAATGAATTAATGCATTAGTGAATTGATGGGTTATTACAGGGATAACTTAGTTGTAAAAAGATCTCTCTCTGGATAGCTTGCTCCGTCATGTTTTGTGATAACTTCTATTCTGATATGCAGGAAGAAGACCCAGATGCAAACACCATACTTTTAGATCTTTCAGCCCATAGAATCATGACCTAAATAAGTTCTAATCTTCATAAATTACTCATACGTGTTAAAATAGGCAACATGAAGACACTTACCTCTTTCTCAATCTTCCCAATAAGGAAATATCAAGATGATTTCACATGCAACTATTGATCAGTCCACATTTATGTTGGGGAAGCATAATTGGATTTTAAAACATCAGATCAGATTATCTTCTGTTATGTTTTCATGCCCACATGAAAGAGAGGCAACTGGCCCAAGGCCCACCTCTTCAGAATGGGTCCTAGAATTGCTTTGCTTTGCCTGAGTGTTCTAACCATGGTACCATGTAGCTGGCCAGGTGGTGGCAAAATCCAAGATGTGAGTATAAAATGGGAGGAGAGAAGTAAAATAGAAGTCTAACCAGTCATGTGCTTTAGCGCCGACTTCTCAGAGCTCTGCTTTAAAAGGAAAATGTGGGGAAAGACATCTTACTGCACACTTGCACAGTTAATGAAATATAAAGCTGATTTCTGCCTGCTATTGCTCCTTATGCGTATTGCTCCCCTTCCCTCTCAGAAGGAGGAGTATTGTACAAACACATTTTTAGGAAGACCACAGGCGGGGTGGGGGGTGGCAAATGAATTATCACTGCATGTGTCATGAACAAATTATCCTACAAACATGGACTAAAATAAGCCAGACTCGAGAGAACACATGTGATATGTTTCCATGTATATGAAGATCATGAGCAGTCAAAACTGGTCTATTGTGACAAGCATCATAATAATAGTCACCTGGGAAGATGGCTGGAGAGTGGATTGATGTTGGCTAAGAAGAGGCCACAGAGCCAGCCCTCTGGGGTGCCGAAATCTGATCTGTCACAGGTATATACAAATTGAAGACATTTACTGACCTGTGGTTAAGAGTTGTAAACTTTACTATATTGGTCGTTTAAAACAAATCTTCATTTCCCAAATGAAATGTTGAATTTCTAAATAGTTCTGTAAATGAATTATATTTCTATTTTTAGTCAAAATACTTAAAATTAGAAACTTAGAAGCTGACTTATTTTGGTTAAATTTTAAAAGGTTTATTTAACTAATATTTAATTATAACTCTGAAACAAATAGCTCTAAAATTAATTTTTTTTCTAATTAGAAAGTTTAATGGAGAGGCTTCATACCCACTTTCTCAAGAGAGGCCTTTTTAGCTCGAAGAGAAACATGGATAGAATAAGATGTTTTAAAAGTTAACACATGTTTGTTCTCCCCCCTGTTATTCAAAATCTTCACTGGCATTTGAAACTTTTCAATGTTCTCTTTGCTATGTAAATTGTATGTCTGACATCTCTTCTATACAAAGGAAAAATGAAAGGGCATATTAAAGTAGTTCAGGGAGTTGGCTGTGGTATACAAAAAAATTTTTAATTATCTTGTTGAAGAGTTTAGAGGAGATGCTATAAAATGTGCATTTACTGGAATTGGAACAGATGAAAGCACAATATTTTCATTTTTAAAGACGAAAAGATCTATTTTAAAAAAGCATGTGTTTTTCATAGCATACTTTATACCAATGATTCTAAGGTTTCTATTAAACAGAAAAACAAATTACAAGTCTGGCAACCGCAAAGATGAAAGGGGGCAAAAATCTCCGAAGTGAAAGGGATTTTAACCAATGGCAAAGTGATGACAAAATACCACGGTGTATTGACAGCATTGTTAAATCTCCAAATTATATTTAATGATAGCTAACTGGTGTTTGGGGACACAAGAGCTCATGGATGTCTGACTGTTGACGAAAAAAGGAAAAAGAGAAATGAGGGATGATGTCTCCTCCAAAACACAGCTAAGTTAAACTGATCCAGCTGAGACACAGTAGCTTCCAGGGCAAAGTAACTTTTATTTTAATGAACTGAAAGAAGCAAGGCCAGGCCTGCCTTGCACACAGCACGCAGGCTACTTTATCTGTCCCAACACCCTGGAGATTAAGCTTAGCACCCCAAGAGCAGCTCTCGATCCAAATTCCCGTGACTCCAGTTCAGGTCAAGAATTTGTGTCTGAGCAGGTGAATCTTTGCTTAATGAAGGCCATTTAAATGTGGTATTGGCTGAAGTTTAGCAAAATCCCTCTTCCTTGAAGAAATAGCACACTGACCAAGAAATTGTGAGCTAAGATGACTCAGTCTTGTAAAATCATGCACATGTTTCATGGCATCTGAATGTTTAATGGAGAAGTTTCATATATGTACAAGCAAAGAAGATTATTAGGCTCTGACTGGTGACCTTACTTTTTCAACAGACACCAAAGTCAGCAATGACAGGATCTGCTCTTCTGCATAAGAAGTCCAAACGCTTGAGTTTTCTCCTGGAAAAATAAATTCAGGCTAGTAGAGGTGACCTTGAGAGGCCTGTATTCCTTGGCTGCGTATAATTCTTTGCCAAATAGGGAAGAGGACAGGATATCAAGAGGTACTACAAAATCCACATCATTATCTTCCACCTTTAACATCAGCCACTAATTCTCAACATGAATTTGTCCCATATGTGAAAATTAAATCCAAAAGGAATAACTAAATCTAATATTTATAAGTTAACATTTTCTTCTCTCATTTTAAGTTAAATATTCTTCTATGAAACAGTATTCAATTGATCACATTTTAATAATGTATTTTTTTCTCTAGGGCACAGACTATAATCTATATTTCTTTAGGACTGAGAAATTTTAGTAGTAATGTTTAATTTCCAGACCTGTTAAACTAGTATTACTTATTAAGAATAATGAGTTATTTTATGGTTGTCATAGAAAACCAGCTATTTTTCATTAGAAATAAATCAGAGATTATCTATATCAAAACAAAATTTTTTTACCTAACCTTAACAAATACTTATTACTATCCAGACACAGAAACCTCAATTTAATTTGGCAGCCTCTTGCGCACAAAATACCATGTTGGCGTTGTGGGGAGGCCAAGCTTGACCAGCTACCACGTTACAGGAATTTTCAATATGAAAGATGTGCATAAGAGGGTGACTTGGGAAAAACTGGCAAAGGCTTCTAGGAAGAAGTGCCATGTTAAGCAAACCATAAAGGGTTGGTAGGATGTCAACATAGGGAGACTGACAAAATATTCCAAACGATTGGCGTGGACAAACTTTTCCCAGATGTGAAAAACAGTCCCTCTTGTGCCCGACAAATAAGGAGTAACTTAATAGGCTTCGTCACTTCTACAACCCAGGCACACAATTTCCCTAAAAGGAATCACTAAAAACTATTATGGGACAGGCCTGTGGCAGCATTGCCACCCCATAGCTCTCCCACGCCTTCTGCAGCGGGCACACCTCCCACAGGGAGCCCTTGCTGCGGTCTATTTGGTAGGCGAGCTATGCTGGGACACCAGATCACTTCTTGACTTTGGAACTGGAGAATCTGGCAGGGTTACTGTCTTGTTTCCAAGGCATCTTCCCAGACTCCCTTCTGCCAGCACTAGGAGGATCAGGTGAATGTTTCTCCATACATGGTGAAGGCCATGCCTACACTCATGCAGAAACACACTGGCCACCAAGGGTGGTATTGGGCCAAGAACTCAGCATAATGGACAAGTAGTACATGGCACAGTCAACAACCACTGTCGCTATGACACAGCAAAGCAAGCCACAGCAGTGTAAAGGTAGATCAGGTACGAGTAGCACTGGCTTAAGAGAAAAAGGTTAGTGACCAAGGAGAAAGTATAAATCACTGTAGGAAAGGCAACGTGGCCATAAGTCCAGTGATAGCTAACATGGAGGAAGAGTTAGGAAACTCTTGCTTACATTTCATCGTTTTTACTCAGACATTTTGCACATGCTGGAGTGGCTTGAGATTTTAAGATACACTCGTCTTTGAAGCAGTCTCATTTCTAAATCTGATTTAGACAAATTTAGTGAGTTGGAGCCTTAAAAATATAAAAGAGGGAAGGAGAGTGTTGACTCATTTAAAACAATGCAAAAAAATGCATTTGAAATGACAAGGGTTCAGAAGACTTTTCTTAAAACACAGCAGTTTCCAAGGTTTACAATTTTGTGGGTCTCTAATGGCGAAGACCCTACAGAGCAAACCCTGTTTTGCCAGTATTCTCTTTTAGAATGTTCTTGGAATTCAGCTGAGGTTAAGGATATTTCCATAACGTAAGTCTACACCTTAACTCTTTTCCAACATCTGAACATCACTGTTAAAGCTACTGCTTCCCTTTTATTTTGCTGTGGCCTTTCTTAGCTTTCCACAATTGGGATAGCATTTCATAGCCACAGGAATGGAAATAATAACCAATAGCTCACTTTCCTCTTCTGTGGTTTATGTTTGTGTTTTTGCTCCTGCTTCCTTAAGCCTCCTCAGTCCCCTACCCCCTCCACAACCACTTACCCCTTCAAGCACTATTCCACCCAGCATCTTTGCTGAAAATAAAGTTTTATGAAGAATACAATAAAGGGAATATAACACAGGCTGAGCCTAGAATCCTAAGGCCAAGATTCAGTGCTAACTCCCTCCCCTAAGCTACATCGGAAAGTCCGCAGCACTTCCCTAATGTCTATATAAGGTACAAACTCTTTAGCCTGGAATTTGGCGTTTTCCACAATCTAACACTAACCCACATCAGTTGCCCACCGCAGGTCCCACATAAATTCTCTTCTCCAGCCAACTGGGAGATTGCCCCCAAGCATGTCTTGCTCATCCTGCTCTGTTTCTCTCAGTGCTCCACTTGACTACAGAGTTGGCCTGTATCTTCCCCTCCAAGGTTCCCACTCCAACGTATTGCCATGAGTTACCTCACTGAAATTCAGAAATAAGATTATTTCCCGAGGCAAAAGTACTTCGTAAAATTAAATTATATTAACTTGCAGTGAAGGTCACCTTAGACAATAAGTTAAAAAAAAAAAAACAGAAAATAGCAACTGGGGTTCGCTGAAAATAAAAGAGAGCAAGTCCACATACAGAAAAGATACAATCAAAAAAAAAAAAAAAAAAAACCCAAACAAACAAAGGATTGGCCTGAAAGAAATTAAGGAAAAGGGAGCCCCTAGGCCGCAAGATCACTCATCATCTGTGTCACTGGCCAGAAGAGAGAGCATCCTTACAGGTGAACCCCAGCATACTGGCCCTGGCTGACTGTATGTGCTGGATACTTGGCAGACTGCCCCTAAGTAGAGTACTTTGCTACAGCATCATAACCTGGTCACCTCATTACAAAGACCACCCCACCCTTTCTTTCCCTTTGCTTGGATTTCATGCACACAGAAGACCCTTTGGTCACATCTGGATGGCTGGATAGGCTTGTCTGCTAGGAAAGGAAAGCTAAAGGAAGCATCAGTATTCCAAACCTGCATCCTCTAACAAAGTAGGGGTTGGGTTTGCACTCTGCACCTTCATCTTCTATGAGTTTGCTTTGTGTGTTTTCACCATTCTAAAGATCATGCACTGACCCCAACCTCCTAAAGTTTCTACCACCTCACAACAGAGCCAACATAGCAACCAAGATTTTCATCACAATGGACATTTAGGAGACCCAAACCACATTCACATAAACCACAACAGTGAACCTTAAGAAATTCTCTTCTCCATTGCATATATTAAAGAGATAAAGTATATACAATTTGCTATGCAGCAGTTCTCTGTGTATGTAAGACACCCTAATGTTATTATTTTAGGGTACTACACTGGTATTTCACTAGGTAATAATTGCTCTCCATGTTCATGTGACACAGGAATCTCACCATCAGGGTAGATGCCATTCTCTTATTTGTATATCCAATTATTCTTCGAGTCTATGTCTTGATCTCCCTCTATAGATGTAGTCAATGAAAATGGTGGGAGTTAGTATAATACAAGGTCAAATGCATGGGCTCTGGAGTCAGAGAACCTGGGTTCAAATGTGACCCAGAATAAGTTACTTAGCAGATCTGTTTCTTTATATGTAACATGTGGCTAATGATGGTGCCTACATCTCAAGGCTGTTAGAGAGATTGTTGAACACATGCTCAAAAATATATCCTATGGTTATTATGTATAATGTTTCTGTGACAGTTCTAACCTTCAGACCTCTCTCTAATCTCTTCTCTCCTTTCCCTTCCCATAAGCAAAGCTTTCATTCAGAAATTCTCAGCTGGATCAGTATTCACTGCCCTCCTACCTTCATCCTTATTCTCCTATAATCTATCCTCCACTTACAACCAAAGAGCTCTCTAAATGGTACGTATCTTATTATACCCTGTAGTTCCTTAAAAGTCTTCACATGCCCTTTCATGACCTGAGCATTTTGACCTCCTCCATTACCACTTCCCTCCTGACAAAACAGTCCCAACAAAGCATTTGTAGTTTTTAGGACACATTCTTTCTGGTTTGGGATAAGTTGTTCCCTCTTTGTGGGCTACAGTTTCCTTTCTAGAACCTGTATTGGGTGACTTCTCACCTTTTTTATTCAAATGCTACTTCCTCCAGGAAGTCTTCCTTGACCTCCCCAATTACAAAAAAAGTTAATGTATATAATGAATTTAGAACCATACCTGACATGGTAACTTTTCAATAAATATCAATAAATAACTTTTCAATAAATATCAGTTTTAATTTCTATTATCTTACTTTTATATTTGTATCAATACCTTATATTTTATTAGAACACTATGAAATTTCTGTAACTATTCTCAAGTGTCTATTTTTCTCAGTAATTTTCTTTTACCACGTGCCAAAAACTTTCTTACTCCAAGCACTGAACATAATGTCTGGTACATATTAAGCAATGAATGAATGCAGAGAAGTGTAGGTGACTACATGATGGATATGATGGGTGGCTGGGAGGATGCCGAGGTGGCAAGAAGATAACTCCACTCTAAATGAACCCAATAGGAACTTTAAAAAAATAGAGAAGGGGTACTAAAAGTGTCCTGTGATGTTCTGGTCACAGAACAAGAGTTCAGAATGAGTTCAGGGGCACTGACTAAAGTGTAACTCTATCTGAGCAAATAGAGATACTAGAGTGATGTTTATCTAATATGGTAGCAACTTTAGGTGATTTTTTTCCCTTTTTGTGTATTTTTGCAACCTTTGAGTTCTTTGTGGTAAGCATATGATTTTTTATTTTTCAGAAAATCCTGAAAACATACATGATATCTTGTTAATTTTTAGTGGTGAAAACATATATGATGGAAATTATCTCCTTTGTACTTCATGTGGTTTTAAAATCCTTGCCTCCTTCCACCAAACTTTTTTCTTAAGTCTAAGAATCGTGTCCCTAAATATAAAAAACAAAAAACAACAACAACAAAAAACATATATTGGGTCCCTTCAGAGAATTCTAGTTAGGGAAGCCAGCTCTGGAGCCTGATTATCTGGCTGACAAATTCTGTCTAGACCCCCATCACTGTGTTCCTTAAGCAAGTTATCTACCCTTTCCAAATCTTCCATAGCTTTATACAACAGGGTTGTTCTACAGCATGACGTTGTTAGGGTGAGTACTTGGCATCCAGGAAGTGTCACCATCGTTTCCTAGCACTTGGTTCACTGAATCCTGAGCATATAGGTTAAATTGAGCTGAGATTTCTAGAGTGTGTGTGTGTGTGTGTGTGTGTGTTTCTGAAAGATGGAGTATATTTTTTGTGGTGTTTTCTGTGGGCTTCTCCCATGGTTCTGCTTTGCCTCTGTGAAGACACTAGAAAACTAGTCCGAAAGCTTCCTTGACTGCCACTGGCTAAGGAATGCATCTCTCTCTCTGTCTCTCTGTGTGCCTCTCTCTCCCTCTGTCTCTGTCTCTCTGTCTCTCTGTCTCTCTGCTTCTCTCTCTCTCTCTCTCTCTCTCTCTCTCTCTCTCTCTCTCTCTCTGAAGAGCCAAAAGGGAGGCTCCATATGGAAAGAGGAGGCAAATGTTCATTTCTCCACCTCTGAAAACAGTTTCCTGGTGCTGATCAGAATGTAGAAAGGAGAATCTCCCATGGTGATTGTAAAAACAAATCTTCCCTCTGTACTGAAAATAAAATATTGGCTCTGTAATTTCTTATATTTACTTATCCATGTATTCTAATTTCTCTAGAGTGAACACATATTGCTTGTATAATAAAAATTTCTTTAAAACACAGTACAGTAGTTGTTTCCAATTCTCCTGGTGACAGAATGAGTCCATTTTTTTTCAGAGTGATCTAGAGACTGAGCATGAGTCTAGGAGCCAGGAACCTCAAGTCCTTATCAAATCATAAGTTTTTTCACTGTGGAGCCTTGGAAATTCTTTTAACTTCTCTGCACTTCAGATTCCTTGTACAAGAAATAAGGATATTCAAAGATACTGGGAAGTTAATCCCCAGTAAGAAGTAACCTGAATTAATCAGTTAAAATTCACTCGAACCATAAGCTCTAGCATGTTATTTTATTTAAGATATTTTATTAAGATAGATCAAAACTGAGACACAGTAATACCTAAATAAAAACTGTATTTAGTTTATTTGGGTACTTACAATACTTAAGAAAAGCTGTTTTCATTAGTCCTTGTACTGTTAAAAAAAAAAAAAAAAAAGCAAGTTATCAGAATTAGAATTTCAGCAGGACACACTCTCACTATCCGAGACTCCACTTTAGTTAACATAGAGAAAAAAGATATACTGTATTATAATCAACATAGTGTTACAAATTATGCTGCATACATAATATATAATGCACTCAATTTAATAGTTTTTTAAAAATTCACTGCATTATTCTTTTTTCCATTTTGACATTAAGGTATGGTTTACAAAAAAAAGTATGGTTTATATACAATAGACTTTACAAATTTTAATGTTCAGTTTTTCAACTTCTGGCAAGTACAGAGTTGTATGGCCACCACAATGGGATAAAGTAGATTAAATAAAACAGCTCCATCACCCTGAAAAGATTCCTTTTTGTCCCTTAAAGTTCACCTATCCTCCCACACCCCACCCAGCTCCTAGCAACCTTAAATCAGTTCTGTGCCCTTATAGTTTTGTCTTTGCAAGATTATCATATATCATGCATTTCATAACATGGAATTACAGAGTACGTAGTCATTGACTTCTTTCACTTAGTATAATGTATTTGCGATTTTTTCGTCTTGTTACGTCAGTAATTCATTCCTCTCATTGCTGAGTAATATTGCACTACATAAATTGTCACATTTTGTTTAGTCATTATCCAGCTGGAAAATATTTGGTTTGTTTCTAGAGTTCGATAATTATGAAAAAAGCTGCTATAAACATTCATGTGTAGGTTTTGGTGGGAACATAGGCTCTCATTTCACTTGGATAAATATCTAGGAGAAAAATTGCTAGGTCATATGGTGAGCATGTATTTAAGTTTGCATGAAACTGCCAAACTGTTTTCCAAAGTTCTGCTCCATCTTGCAATCATATCAGTAGTGGATGAGAGTTCCAGGTGCTCCTCTTCCTAGCTAATGTTTAATAATATATTTTATTAAATATATTTTATAGATATTCTAAAAAGTGTTTGATTTATGCTTCTCTAGTGATTCATGACATTAAACATGTTTTCTATGGGATTATTTGCCATCTACATATCTCTTTGATAAAATGCTGTTTAATTCTTTTGCCTATTTTTAATTGGGTCATCTGATTTTCCTGTCATTGCATTTTACAAGTTCTTTATATGTGTCTTTATCATTTATGTCTTTTATCAGATATATATGAGGCATGATGAACATGTATGTTGAATGTTTGAATTTTAAGTATGATTAAGTAGAGGATACATTGCCATCAATCCCCTTCAGATTACTCTCTTTCATTTTGAACACACTTATCTCATTGTTCTCACCCCTTCCTAAAGCAGTCCAGAAGTCCTCTTTTGTGAGAGTCTTCACAAAGTGTACTCAAAAATACAGTAAATGCTGCTGCCAAGTGCCATCCAATGGAAATATAGACTCATAAAAACACTACATTGTCATCATCTACCTCATTCACCAGATCTGGAGCCATGCAACTTCTGGCTCTTCACACAACATAAAGATGACCATGAAACTGATTCAGAACATGGAGGCAGTTATGACAGCACTATTAAAAACATCATGAAAGAACAGATTCAAAGGGGCAAGAACAGTGGAAGAAGTGTGCTCAAATGGAGGGGGAGGATTTTGAGAGGGGATTAATAGCAATATATCTTTTACTGTAACAATTTTTTATTCAAATATTCATCAATTTTTTATCATACTGTGTACTCTGTAAATCGTATTTCCTATCCGTGGTTTTTTTCCTCATTTTCTTAACCATTACATTATCATTTTTTCTTTAGTTCAAGAAATCTGTTGTGCATCTAGTGACTATTGTTAATGACAATGAAACTACTAGGAGACGAGATTTTAAGTGTCACCATATATGCACGTACAAATGATAATGGAAGTAAAGCATGCGTTAGTTTGTTTTAGTCAATCTACAATATACACATATATCAAAACATCGGTGGTATACCATAGATACATACCATTTTACTTGTTAATTTAAAAAACAAAAATACATTTTTAAAACACTAGTCCATCTGGGGGTGGCAGTGCACATCTGCAATCCCAGCATTTTGGAGACTGAGGCAGGAGGATTGTCATGAGTTCAAGGCCAGCCTAAGTTACATAGCAAATTCAAGGCCAGACTGAACTGTATAATGAAATCCTGTCTTAAAAAAGAAAGCAAAACACTAGTCCAGGATCCAGACTTTAGAAATTTTCATTATAAATTCATGTCCACTACAGAGCATGGGACCAGCCTTTCAGGTACAGATAAGTCCATTGCCCAGTTTCGCTTCTCAGTTTCTTCTGCCTACCTGGATCCAGAGGACTGAAGTAGTACACGCAAGTTCAGAGGATAGATCTTCTGTGGTTGACTGTGTGCATAAATGATCTAATGGAGATGCGGCTCAAGCCTGGTCTTAAAGAAGAGAAAGTACTACTGACCATCTGCTGTTGCAAAGAACTGGATGGGCGGGCCGGGGATTTAGCTCAGTGGCATAAGCGCCTGCCTGGAAAGCGCAAGGTCCTGAGTTTGATCCCTGGTACCAAAAAAAAAAAAAAAACTGGATGGGCAGAGGGCTGTGGAGTAGCATGGTAATGACAGCACTGGGGTTCTGATGGATTCAGATCCATCACATTGCATTGCTGCTGTGTCTCTGTGCAGCATATCCTTACATTTTCATTTCAATTTAGTTAAAATAGTTTCAAGAACATCATTGGCATGACAATGTTTGGAAAGCTGCACTTCATGGAACACTAAGAATGTAAGGGACAGGGTCTGTTTTAGGACTGTGAATAATGTTATTGGTATGATATATAAAGATAGATAGATACAGATAGAAAAGTTAACATTGCTTAAAATGTGGAGGCAGGTCTCCTCCATGAGGTCATCCAGGGACACAAATTCTTTCTATCTGTGACTCTATCGGGGTTTTTTTGTATATTGACCTGATTGACTTCAGCATCACTCTATCTGCATTCTTGCCCAAGGGAAAAGAGGAAGTAGAGCACAAGCCACTTCCTTTTTTAGGACATGACCTAGAAGTTACTAACTTGATTTTGGCTAAATGTTAGACATTTATCCATTGCCAGTTGTTAGAAAGATTTGAAAGTATACTCTGTAGCTGGGCAGTCACGTAGTCTCCCTACACCCTATTCTGTAGAAGAGGATATTGACCAACAGGCAGAGGTCTATTGTGAATAGCAAACAAGATGTTGTAACTAAACTCTGATCTTCTTATTCACATTCCACCAGAAAGCAGAAGTTACTTTTTGCAAGGTTCAAAACAGTTAGTTCTGAGGTTAACCAAGAGTAGAATAACATTCTGCCTCGCTTCCTTGGAATTAGCAAAAGAAATTGCCATAAATTGAAGACAAAAAGGAACTGCATGGCTGCAAATCTAAAGGAAGCTAAACATTAATTGTTCAGACACTCTGAAAGAACCAACATCATACAACTTTTAGCCCACTCCTAAACTAGCAAAGACTGAGTTAGTGGAGACACGAAAGGAAGTTGTTGAGTAATTACCCTTGTGAAAAATGTAATAGTTTGTGGTTAAGAGAAAATTCTTTTCCCATCCTCACTCTTACTCTCTGGCCTCCCTCATAATGATCCCTTGTGACTACAATGGTCCAGCCTAAATTATCCAGGACAGTCTTCCTATCTCTGTATACCTAATCACTCTGCAAAGTCCTTTTTGCCATGTAAGGTAGCACAAGCGTAGATTTGCAAGGGGTAAAGGAGGGCATTGTATGTAGGAAAATAGTAGCACACCAGGGCATGAGACTTTCAGGCCCAACACCAGGAAAATTAGTCACCCTATCACTATGAGGTCTTTGGTAATATCTGAAAACATGTCTGTAGGTCATAACTGTCACCAAGTGGATAGAAGACACAGATATTTCTAAATACCCTGCAATGTACAAGACAGCCCCTTACTGTCCTGCCCAAAATGTCAAGGTGAGAAAGTCAGGGTAAGAGACAAAAGTCAAGAATGGCATTGTCAGATAGTAAAATGGATGGATTTCTGTTTATCTGAGAAAGGGAAGTGGAAATGGTACTTTTTTGAGAAGGAACAGGAAATGAGAAGTATGAGTTTCTATTCTTGGCACTGACCATACTCAAGTTTCCAGTGGGTTGAGTCGCTCTAGAGGATGGATGCTGGAAGGAAGCTGCCCTGCCAGCATCACGATATGAAGATTTGTTCATCAAGTGGTGAACTCAATAAGGGCAGGCTGCCAGAGGTGAGTACTGATCAGGCTAGAAGAGGCTGGGCCGGAACTAGACCTTCCACAAGGGGAACTGTGCTATGGTGAGGTTTCCTGTGACCTCCCGAGAGCCTGTTCATATATTGCATGGGCCATTCAACTGGCAGATGTCTGCTCCAGGAACAGAAATCTCAGTCCATTGTTTTAGCAAAGAAGGCAGCAATCAACAGGAGGAGATTGTAACTGTATCTCCAGCCCTCCTCTTTTGTCACAAATTCCTCAAAATGAAACAAAGAAAGGAATAGAAAGGCAGAACACACACTTTTCATGTTCAAGGTCCTTTAAGGCAGAACCTTAGGGTGTGGTAGGGGTGAGGGAAAACTTTGAGACTGAGGTTAAACTTTAAAACGACCTATTTGCAATAAATTAGAAGTGACTAGAATAAATAGAAGAGTATTAGTCTTACTTAAAAAAAAGTAATGCCTTAGAAGTCTGCCTAGTAGACTAAGAAGAGAACACTAAGTAACTGAAAATAGTGACTGGAAGAAATGAAATTTCATTTTCCACCTCATCAAATTAAATCTTCCAAGCATAATATTGCCATTCACCACTATCATTATTGGAAACATAAAAGGACCTCAATCCCAAACTCAAAAATGTGGTGGAATCTTGTACCTAAGGCCTGGAACCAGCAACTGTCCATGAGATATGCATAACAGTGTGGGTGGTCTGCCTTCAGCCATTCACAATACTCACCAGAGCAAGTGACCCAGTTACGGGATCCCAGTGCTAATTATGTCAAAACAATCTGATCACTTTGCTCTCAGTAGTGGGAGCACAGACTCTACAGTCTCAAAGTAGGAAATGTTTCTTTTGCCTGTAACTCTAACCAGAAGCAGTTTGTTATTTTGGTGTTTTCTTTCTTTCACTTTTTCTTTCTTCTCTTCCTTCCTCCTTTCATTTTCTTTCTTTCTGGAAGGACATGTATTAAAGTATTAGCTTGACTTTGACTACCCTTATCATTTTCCTCTTCCATCACTTCAAGCAGATAGCCAGACATTTGTGTGCTCCATAATAATGGAACAGCTAAGAATTTACAAAGCCTAGAGTGAAGGTTTCTGTAAGGTAATTCTTTCTTTCTTTCTTTCTTTCTTTCTTTCTTTCTTTCTCTCTCTCTCTCTTTCTTTCTTTCTTTCTTTCTTTCTTTTGATAATGCCTATGTTCTTTAAAGAGGTAGAACTTGTTGTCCTTGTGGAAAAGGGGCTTTCAGAAGTGGTAAAAGGACCAGGGATATAGTTCAGTGACACAGTGCCTGCCTGGTAAGTGCAATGACCTGAGTTTGATTCCCAGTACGGGGGACAGTAAAGAAAGAGCAGACGTGACCACGTGTGTACCCAGACTGGCCCTTCCTCACCTCAACTACAGTACAAGGGCGTGAAGCCGTAAGGCCTGAGAGAGCCATGTGGATGACAATCATTGGCATCTCAGCAAAAACAAAGGCAGGAAGAAAACCAGGCCAGATGCCTTATGGTGCCTTAAGACTCTGATCTTTGTTTAGCCCTAAGTATGTTCAAATGGAATTTCCCATTACCCTCCACTACAAAGTACAGCACAGTAGTTAGATATGAGATGATTTAAAGGAAAATAAAGAATTTGAGATGTGGGCTGACATTCATTTTTGTCTATCTCTTCAGTCTTCAAGAGAGGCATATATTTTGAAGTTATACAACTAAAATAATTACTTTCTGTTTTAGAAATCTTAACTTTAAAGAGGCTAGAACAATCCATATGATATAGATTAGAGTTGGAGACATCAGTATAAACTCACATTTAGTTTAATATACATAAAGATGGCTACAAAGAAATATTTATAGATATCACGTGTAATTTCAGATTTATTCCATCAACTGAGAGGACTTGAAAGAAACCCTAGCAGCAAGGAGCATATCTAGCATCCACATCTTGGTATGTAATAGCATTCTCCACCAGAGAAATCAAACTTCTTGAAGAAACGGCTAATTCTAGTCCTAGAGGAGGAAATATACGAGATAATCAAGATTTAGAGTAAGGAAGTGTTTTACACACACACACACACACACACACACACACGGCAGCATGTCAAAGCGACCGAGAAGCCAACTGAAAGAGCTCCAGTGGACAAAGCTAAAACAATTTGAGTAACAAAATAAAATGTGTATAAAGAATGATAGCCAAAAGAAATAGACCTGAAGATCAATAGAACAGATTAGAAGATACAGGTAAGGTACAAAGACACTCAGCCACCTGATATTTGACAAAGGGGCTAAACATGTTCACTGGAGGAAGGATAGCCTCTTTAATAAATAGTGTTGGAAAAATTGGCTCTCCACATGCAGAAGACTGAAACTAGATCCATGCCTATCACCATGCACAAAACTAAAGTCTAAATGGATCAAAGACCTAAATTAAAACAGAAACACTAAATCTACTAGAAGGTAGGTAGAAGTCTTGAAGACATAGGAGTAGGCAGAGAATTCATGAACAAAATGCAAACTGCGTGGCAAACACTTCAGAGAATCAACAACTGGAATCTCATATTATTGAAAAGTTTCTGCACTTCAAAAGAAATCACCATCAGAGTGAAAAGAAAACCCACAGAATGGCAAAGAATTTTAGCCAGCAACCTCTCAGACAAAGGACTCATATCAAGAATATATAAAGAATTGAAAAACATCAAGCCCCCCAAATTCAAAGACCCTCTCCAAAAATGGGCATCTGAGATGAACACACAGTTCAGATGAAGATATACAAATGGCAAATAAATACATGAAGAAATGTTCACCATCACTGGTCATTCGAGAAATGCAAATTAAAACAACATTGAGATATCATCTCACACTGGAAAGAACAGCTGCCATCATGAAATCAACTGATAACAAATGTTGGCAAGGCTGTGGGGAAAAAGGAAAACTGCTCCACTGTTGGTGGGAGTGTAGACTGGTGCAGCCACTATGGAAATCAATATGGAGAATTCTCAGAAGACTAGGATTGGAAGCTCCATTCAACCCAGCTATTCCCCTCCTGGGTATTTTCCCAGAAAAACTGAACAGGTCATATCACAGTGATATATGTGCACCCATTTTTATAGCAGCACAATTTGTAATAGCTAAATCTTGGAAACAACCAAGATGCCCATCAACTGCAGAGTGGATGAAAAAGATGTGGTATTTTTATACAATGGAATATTACTCAGCTATGAAAAAGGATGGTCTTGAAGCCTTCATAGGGAAATGGAGATACCTTGAAACTATCCTCATTAGTGAAATAAATAAGAATCATATTTATAAGTATCACATTGTGTCTCTAGTGTAAAAAGTAATTTGAACTGTAGGAGTAATAAAACCCAAAATGTGTAATTGCTACTGTAAAAAAGACAAGAAAAGAAAGTACTTTAAAAGATGTAACTGCATGTATGTTTAAGTGTGTAAGATAGATGACCATATTACTGTTTTTGTTAGATTGTTAAGCAGAACTGTTAACAGTCTCACTGTTTGAATGTCTACTTTGTATGCTTTAATTTTGTAACTTGAACAACTATTTCCAAGATGACAGTATGTAATTTATCAAGTGCTGATTTCTTAGTGGTTTTTTTTGGTTTTTTTTTGTTTTTTTCCTTTGGAATTCTGTATTGTTGCTACACTTTTTTCTGTTTTGTTTTGTTTTGTTTTCTCCCTTTACATAAAATTTTTAAAAAAGAATGGTAGCCAAATATAAAATAAAATATTCATGAATCCATAATGATAGAAACTAACTATTGAATAAAAGTAAATAGAGAAGAGACAAAATGCCCATGCAGAAGAATCTCAGACAATTTCTGTAAGTGCTCCACTCCCACAGTAGTAGAATATAACGCCCTAATCCTTTAGGAAGTCACAGCTGATCTGAGAGACACAGGCAAACTCTTTCCTTAAATATTGTTAAATATGTAGAAGTTCAAAGTTATGTGTAACTGCACATTTGTACATGACTAACATTGAGTTGTTACCTTTAAGCAGCTAGTTTGGTTATAACATGTTTTGTAAGGGCACGTGACACTCAGTAGTGTATTGTCTATGAGAGATAGCACAAACTGCTGTGTATTGTATTTCTGTTTAAAAATTTCTGGATTAGACTGAAATTTTAAAATTCATTTTTATTATGTAAATAAAATAAATGCAAATTTTTAGTATTTATTTTTTGCATTACAACACATGTTGGTAATGGATGTATGTCTTGCATATGAATCTTCCAACTGTAATTTTTTGGACTGTGAATTCCTGAGTAATATAAGTGTATTGGGCACAATGATGTGCTTCTAAGACCACACTAGGGAAAAAGGAAAGAGAATTCACGGGAAAAACCTGACAAACACTAGCTCAGCCAGTTGTTCAAATACATCAACAGTAATAAGTCATATTGATAGAATGTTCTCTTGACATGAGGTGACAAGGTCATGTTGACTGTATGGTCTTCTAAAAAACCCATAACCAGCCTAATCATGAAAAGCATAAGACAAATCCCAACAATGGTACCTTGCAAAATACCTGACCAGTACTCCCCGAAACTATCAAGGTTACCAAAACAAGGAAAATCTGAGAAACTGAGGATACTAAGAAGACATGGTGTATAATTGTGATCTGATATGCTAGACAGGTTCTTGAAACTCAAAAGAACCTTAGATAAAACTAAAAAAATATAAATAAAATATGTACTATAGTTAATCATAGTTGTAACAAATATTCCATACCTATATAAAATATTAGTAAAGGAGTTCTGTACAATATTTACCATTTTTCTATAAATCTAAAACTGTTTTTAAAAATATAAAGTTTAATTTAGAATATACAATAAAGGGCTGGGGATTTACCTCCGTGGCAAAAGTGCTTACCTGGAAAGTGCAAGGTCCCGAATTTCGATCCCCAGTACCACAAAACAATAAAATAAATAAAATAAAAGTTTATTTTAGGCTCAAAGTAAACCATGGACTGAAATTTAGATTTTTTTAAATAACAAAATTGGTACAACTTAGTGATAATAATCTCTGAAAAGAGTATTAATGTTAACTATTTTAAACACCTAGACACTGGTTTTAATCTACATTGTAATCTTGTAGGTTGGTTTGAATTCTATTTGGAACCAAAAAATATTACATAATATGTGATATTAACAGTGATATTTGACATGGAACTCAATGATCTTAAGAAACATCTGTTCAAGGAACCCACCCAGCTTCCTGAAACACTGGAGGAGGCTCAGGAGGTTCCTTGGGCTGCACTGGACCACGCCTTGTGACCTTCTTTCAATCCAGGGAGCTGAGGGTGCATGAGGTGAGTTCTAGCACCCTTGCACTGGCTCACGAAGAGCTTTGGACCCTGGCTGCCAGCGGTTAGGACCCCACCCAGCATCCTAGACCACTGCAGGAGACATGGGAGGTCTCATGGGCCTGACTGGGCCACACTCAGCAACCTCCATTCAGTCCCAGGAGAGAGGGCACATGAGCAGATTTCCAACATGCCCGGGGGAAGCTTTGGAACAACTCTCAAAACCTGAAAACATAGGAAAATGACAAAACAAAAAATCAAAATGCAATCTCAAATTTCCAGCCCATCCCAGGAAAGCCTAGGAGCCATGTACATAGAAGAAAATATAAGCCATACACCTGAAATGCCTGAAATGATAACAACTGAAATAAAGAAACAACTTTGGGAAGCTATAAAAGAACTCAAATTAGAAATAATCCCCAGGGTAAAAAAAGAACTGATAAATGTAATGAAAGAAATGCTGAACACATCTAAAGAAGACATAGTTAAAAATTAGAGGAACAATGTAAGTAGATGGAAACTCTGAATGAACAATATAAGAAACAAACATAATGCATAAAGCAGATTCAAAGAGATCTACAGGAAATCAAAAAAATTATACTGAAGCTGGAAAAACTACCTGAACAAAAGTGAAGACAGAATTTCAGACCTCGAAGACAAGATTGCAGCTAGTGAACAGGAAACAAAAGATCTTTTAAAAATAACAAGGAATCAGGAAACAACAATTTAACACTTGCAAGATGATGCAAAGAAAAACAACATAAGATTGATCAGGATAAATGAAAAAGAAGAGGACAACACACGTGATATCAAGAGGCTATTTACAGAAGTAATAGCTGAAAATTTCCCAAACATGAGAATGCAAACTGACATACAGATTAGTGAAGCATGCAGAACTCCAAAAAGCCATAACCAAAATAAAACTACACACAGACATATAATAATCACCATCCCAGAAATCCAACATAAGAACAGAATATTAAAAGCTGTTAGAGAGAAAAGGCAGATCACCTATAAAGGAAAACCTATCAGAATCACATCAGACTTCTCAACACAATGAAGTCAAGAAGAGCATGGAGTGAAGTATTTCAGATCCTAAAGGAAAACCACTTCCACCCCGGCCTGATGTACCCTGCAAAACTGTCCTTCAAAATGGATGGGGAAATAAGATATTCCCATGAAAAGAACAGCTGAAGAATTTCATGATCACCAAACCAACCCTGCAAAGAATACTGAGAGACATTCTAGACAGACATAGGAAAAAAACCATTAAGCAAGGCAGACAGACAGAATAGAAATGTAAAGATGCAACAGCAGAAAGATGACAAGTCAACAATAAACCAATATATAACAGTTATAACCATTAATGTAAATGGCCTCAATTCACCAATAACAAGAAACAAGAGTGGCAGAATGGATCAAGAAACAACATCCAACTATATGCTGTCTACAAGAAACCCATCTAACCCAAAAGGACACTCATAGACTGAAAGTCAAAGGACGGAAAACAATACTTCATGCAACAGGCATCCCCCAAAAAAGCAGCCTTAGCTATTCTGTTTGCAGACAATGTGAACTTCAAAACAAGAATTATCCAAAGAGATAAAGAAGGTCACTACATACTAGTTAGGGGGAAACTTCAAGAGGAAGACATAACAATCTTAAATATATATGCACCAAATTCCAGAGCAGCCAGCTATATAAAGCAAATACTAACAGAAATGAAAAATCAAATGAGCAATATCACAACTATAACAGGAGACCTTAACACACCATTGACAAAAAGGGACAGATCAACCAGACAGAAAATCAGCAAAGAAATAACAGTACTGAATCACACCTGTGAACAAATGGACTTGATAGATGTAGACAGTGTTGCATCCAACAACATCAGAATATACATTCTTCTCAGCAGTACATACGTCACTCTAAAATATACTATATAGTAGCCCATAGAACATACTTAAGTAAGTACAAAAGAATTGAAGTTATCCCATGTATGTTATAGCACCATAGCATCATAGCATCATGAAACTAGAAATTAATGATAAAAGAAACTGAAAAAACCCCACAAACACATGGAAACTGAATAAATCACTCTTGAGCAATCAGTGGGTCACAGAGGAAATTAAAGAGAAATTAAACAAAATCTACAGGCAAACAAAATACAAATACATCTTACCAGAATCTGTGGGAGGCAATGAAAGCAATTCTCAGAGGAAAATTTATTGCAGTGAATTCTCACATCAGGAAAACAGAACAAACACAAATAAACAACCTGATGCTATACCTCAAACATCTAGAAAAACAAGAGCAAATTAAGCCCAAAGCCAAAAGAAGGGAGGAAGTTATAAAAATCAGAGTAGAAATTAATGCAATAGAGACTAAGAAAACAATACAAAAATCAATGAATCAAAGACTTGGTTCTTTGAAAAAAATAAATAAAATTGATAAGTTCGATAACACAGAAGAAATGGACAGGTTCCCACAAACATATGAAAAACCAAAGCCAGGTCAAGAAGATGTAAAACTGCTGAATAACCCAATTTCTATTAATAAGATTGAAAATGTAATTAATCTTTACCAACAAAGAAGAGCCCAGGCCCAGACAGATTCACTGTGGAATTCTACAAGAAATACAAAGAAGACTTAATGCTGACACTCCTCAGACTCTTCAATGAAATTGAAAGGGAAGCAATTCTTCTTAACTCATTCTTGGAAGCAAATATTACTCTAGTACTAAAACCTAAGAAAGACCCAACTAAAAAAGAGAACTACAGGACAATCTCCCTCATGAACATAAATGCAAAAATTCTCAATAAAATATTGGCAAACAAAATGCAGCAAATCATCAAGAAGATTATACACCACAACAAAGTGGGATTCATCCCAAGAATGCAAGGATGGTTCAACATATGTAAATCAATAAATGTAATTCACCATATCAATAGAGCCAAAAATAAGAATCACGTGGTCATTTCTTTTTTTGCTTTTTTTGCTTTTTTTTCCCATTTTATTTTAAAGAGAATAAGACAAAAGAGGTCAGTACAGAGCAGATCGGAACCGGACAACATAGGTAACAAAATACTTAACATTAAGACAACCGAACATTAATAATAGCTATCACAATATTTCTTTCTCTGCTATAGTTGAGCATAGTTTCAAATACAATAATATCAAACATAACAAAAAAGTATAAAACCATTCAAAGAGTGAAAGAATTACAGGGCATTCTGAACCGAATAACAGAGAATGATCAATGGGTACTATAATATCTCATTTTCGATAAAAAATTTTGTTTATACTATCACACATATTCAAATCCCAATAAGGCACAATGTGATAGATAGAACCAATGGGAATAGAAGAATAGAAGCATGGTAGGACTTCTAAGAAGGACAATATTAAATCAGCAATAGCTGTCATAAGGTTTTGTTTTCTTCAAAACAGCTGTTCATACCATCACACATAATAAAGTCAAACAAAACAGCATAAAACCATTCCAACTGATGAATGAAAACATTGAAAGGCTTCAAAGCTATGAGATGAGGACTCATGCTTACCATAAAATCTTATATACTCTTATCAACTCTCATACTAGGGGGACTATATGGTATTTACACATATGAGTTTGGTTTATTTCGCTTATGAGTATGGTCTCAAATCGTGTCCATTTATTTATAAATATCTCAATGTGATCATTCTTTATAGCTGAGTAGCACTCCATTGTATATAATTACCACAACTTTTTTATCCATGCCTCAGTTGATGGGCATTTAAGTTGTTTCCAAGATCTGGCTATTACAAATTGTGCTGCTATAAACATGGGTGCACATATATCACTGTGTTGTGATGTTTTCAGTTCTTCTAGGACTATGCCCAGAAGTGGAATAGCTGGGTCAAATGGCATCTCCAATCCCAGCTTTTTGAGGAATCTCCAGACTGACCTCCACAGTGGTTGCACCAGGCTACACTCCCAACAACAGTGCAGAAGAGTTCCTTTTTCCCCACAGCCTCTCCAACACTTGTTGTTGGTAGTGTTTTCTACCTTGGCCAATCTTTCTAGAGTGAGATGGAATCTCAGTGTGGTTTTAATTTGCATTTCTCTGATGACTAAAGATGTGGAACATTTTTTCATGTATTTATTTGCCATTCGTATTTCTTCATCTGAGAACTGTGTATTCATTTCAGATGCCCATTTTTAGATTGGGTCTTTGAATTTCTGGGGTCTGTTTTTTTTTAATTCTTTATAAGTTCTAGACAGAAGTCCTTTGTCTGAGGGACTGTGCATTAAGATTTTTTCCCAATTTGTGGGTTTTCTTTTCACTCTGCTGGAAATCTCTTTTTATGTGCAGAAACTCTTTAATAAGATATGGTCCCAGTTATTGATTCTGGGAAATATTTCCCATGTAGTTTGATTCTTGTTCATGAATTCTCTTCCTACCCCTATATCTTTGAGATTTTTACCCACTTTGTCTTCCAGCAGATTTAGCGTTTCTGTTTTAATATTTAGATCTTTGATCCATTTAGATTTTAGTTTAGCACATGGGTATAGGCATGGGTCTAGTTTTAGTCTTCTGCACATGGATAGCTAATTTTTCCAGCACCATTTGTTGAAGAGACTGTCATTCTTCCAGCGAGCATGTTTGGCCCCTTTATCAAAGATAAGGTGGTTGAGTGAGTTTGTGGTTGTGGTTGTATCTTTCAATCTATTCCACTGATCTTCAGGTCTGTTTTTATTCCAGTACCATGTTGATTTTTTTACTATAGCTTTGTAGTATAATTTCAAGTCAGGGATTGTGATGCCTCCTGCCATGCCTTTGTTGCTTAGAATTGCCTTTACTATTCTAGTTATCTTCTGGTTCCAGATGAACTTTAGGAGTGATTTCTCTAGATTTATGAGGTATGTTTGTGTCATTTTGATAGGTATTGCATTGAATCTGTATAGTATTTTGGGAGAATGGCCATTTTCACAATGTTTCTTTTTCCTATCCATGAACAGTGGATGTCTTTCCATTTTCTGAGGTCCTCTTTGATTTCCTTTTTCAGGGTATTAGAATTTTTGCTATATAGGTCTTTTACTTCTTTTGTGAGATTAATTCCTAAGTATTTCATTTTTTGGGATGCTAGTGTAAGGGGTGTGGCTTCTCTTATTTCTCTCTCAGTACTTTTGTTGTTAGTGTATAGAAATGCTATCAATTTTTGAGTATTGACTTTGTAGCCAGCTACCTTGCTGAATTTATTTATTATATCGAGAAGTCTTTCAATAGTTTTGGCGGTCTTCTATGTAAAGTATCATGTCATCTTCAAATAATGATAATTTAACTTCCTCTTTTCCTATCTTTACTCCTTTTATTTCTCTTTCCTGTCTTATTGCTCTCGCTAGTATTTCCAGTACTATGTTGAATACAAGCGGCAACAGGGGACATCCTTGTCTTGTGCCCGATTTTAAGGTAAAGGCTTTCAGTTTTTGACCATTTAATATGATGCTGGCTGTTGGTTTGTCAGATGGCCTTTATCATATTGAGGTAAAGACCTTCTATTCCAATTCTCTGTAAGGTTCTTATCATAAATGAGTGTTGGACCTTATCAAAAGCTTTTTCTGCATCTATAGAGATGATCATGTGGTTCTTACTTTTGGCTCTATTGATATGGTGAATTACATTTATTGATTTGTGTATGTTGAACCATCCCTGCATTCCTAGGATGAAGCCCACTTGGTCATGGTGTATAATCTTCTTGATGATTTGCTGCATCCTGTTTGCCAATAATTTATTGAGAATTTTTGCATCTATGTTCATTAGGGAGATTGGTCTATAGTTCTCTTTTTTAGTTGGGTCTTTCTCAGGTTTTGGTACTCGAGTAATATTTGCTTCCAGGAATGACTTAGGAAGAATTTCTTCCCTTTCAATTTCATTGAAAAGTTTGAGGAGTGTCGGACTTAAGTTTTCTTTGTATTTCTTGTAGAATTCTGCAGTGAATCCACCTGGGCCTGGGCTCTTCTTTGTTGGCAAGGACTTAATTACATTTTCAGTTTCAGTAATAGAAATTCGGTTGTTCAGCATTTTTACATCTTCCTGATCCAGCTTTGGTAGTTCATATGTATCTAGGAATCTATTTCTTCTCTGTTATCGAACCTATGAGAGTAGAGGTTTTCGAAATAGGTGTTGACGATCTGTATTTCTGCCGAGTCTGTAGTAATTTCACCTTTTTCATTCCTTATTGCATGAATTTGAGTTTTTTCTTTCCTTTTTTAAATAAGGTTTCCTTTTTTAAATAAGGTTATCAATTTTATTTATTTTTTCAAAGAACCAGCTCTTTGATTTATTGATCCTTTGTACTGTTTTCTTAGTCTCTATTGCATTAATTTCTGCTCTGATCTTTATAATTTCCTCCCTTTTATTGGCTTTGGGCTTGGCTTGTTCTTCTTTTTCTAGATGTTTGAGTTGTAGCATCAGGTTGTTTATTTGTGTTCGTTCTGCCTTCCTGATGTGGGAACTCAATGCAATAAATTTTCCTCTCAGGACTGCTTTCATTGCATTCCACAAAATCCGGTAAGTTGTGTTTGCATTTTCATTTGCTTGTAAATATTGTTTAATTTCTTCTTTAATTTCTTCTATGACCTACTGGTTGCTAAAGAGTGTATTACTCAGTTTCCATGTGTTTGTGAGGTGTTTGCAGTTGCTTTTATTGTTAATTTCTAGTTTCATGGCACTATGATCTGATAACATGCATGGGATAATTTCAATTCTTTTGCATTTACTTAAATATGTTCTTTGGGTATTATATGGTCTATTTTAGAGAATGTCCCATGTACTGCTGAGAAGAAGGTATATTCTGATGTTGTTGGATGGAACACTCTGTATAGGTATATCAAGTCCATTTGTTCACAGATGTGATTCAGTTGTGTTATGTCTTTGCTGATTTTCTGTCTAGTTGATCTGTCCCTTTGTGTCAATGGTGTGTTAAAGTCTCCTGTTATAATTGTGTTATTGCTTATTTGATTTTTCATTTCTGTTAGTATTTGCTTTATAAAGCTGGGTGCTCTGGAATTTGGTGCATATACATTTAAGATTGTTATGTCTTCCTCTTGAAGTTTTCCCCTAACTAGTATGTAGTGACCTTCTTTATCTCTTTGGATAATTCTTGTTTTGAAGTTCACATTGTCTGCAAACAGTATGGCTACTCCTGCTTTTTTTTTTTTTTTTTTTTTTTT
>PVJX010004097.1:0-71538 GCA_004027295.1 Dolichotis patagonum | reverse complement strand
TTGTTGACATGTTATCTTTCTGTTGTTGTATTGTTAGCTTTCCATTCTGTTTAATTGTCTGCCTTGCTTGGTGGTTTTATCCCATGTATATCTAGAATGTCTTTCAGTATATTTGTAGGTTTGGTTTGGTGTTCATGAAGTTCTTCAGCTGTTCTTTGTCATGGAGTATTTTATTTCTCCATCCATTTTGAAGGACAGTTTTGCAGGGTATGTCAGTCTGGGTTGGAAGTGGTTTTCCTTTAGGATCTGAAACACTTCATTCCATGCTCTTCTTGACTTCATTGTTTGTGTTGAGAAGTCTGATGTGATTCTGATAGGTTTTCCTTTATAGGTGATCTGTCTTTTCTCTCTAACAGCTTTTGTATTCTGTTCTTATGGTGTATTTCTGGGATGGTGATTATTATGTGTCTGGGTGTAGTTTTATTTTGGTTATGGCTGTTTGGAGTTCTATATGCTTCACTTATCCAAATGTCAGTTTCTCTTCTTATGTTTGGGAAGTTTTCAGCTATTACTTCTGTAAATATCCTCTTGATATCATTTGGACTGTCCCCTTCTTTTTCATTTATCCCTATTAATCTTATGTTATTTTTCTTTGCATTACCTTGCAAGTGTTGAATTGTTATTTCCTGATTCTTTGTTATTTTTAAGAGATCTTTCCTTTCCTGTTCGCTGGCTGCAATCTTATCTTTGAGGTCTGAAATTCTATCTTCACTTTCGTTGAGGTGGTTTTGGCAGCTTTCAATTGCATTTTTTATTTCCTGTATATCTCTTTGAATCTGCTTTATGTATTCTGTTTGTTTCTTATAGTGTTCATTCAGGGATTCTATCTGTTTGCTTTGTTCCTCTAATTTTTTAGCTGTGTTTTCACTAGATGCGTTCACTATTTCTTTCACTATTTTTATCATTTCTTCTTTTACCTGGGCAAGTACTTCTCATTTGAATTTCTCCATAGCTTCCCCTAGTTGCATCTGTATTTCATTTGATATCATTTCAGACATTTCAGGTGTATGGCTTCTTTTTTCTTCTATGTACATGGCTCCTAAGCTTTCTTGGAGTGGGCTGGAGTTTTGAGCCTGCCTTTTGGTCTTTCCTTTTGTCATTTTTCTGTATTTCCTTGCTTTGAGCGGTGTTCCAAAGCTTCCTCTGGATGTGTGGTGAGTTACCTCCTGCACCCTCAGTTCCTGGAGCAGCGCTGGCTCAGCCACAGGCTCTTGGCTTCCTAAATTGAAAGGTGGAAGCTGGGCCTCATGAACTGGGGCCCGTGGAATCTCAGGCTGCAGTCCCATGTCCAAGGGGGTAGGTATGATCTCAACCACTGGGAGTGCTGGTTTCAAGCTCTCGCTAGGCCAGCCCACACTGGGCCATCAGGCCCCCAGCTCGGCCCCTGCCTCCCAAACTGAGAGAAGTCCGCTGAGTGTGTTGCACTAAGGCGGTGGAGCTTCCGGGACTCGGTCCAGTATACCCGGTAGCTAGCCAGAAGCTCAATTGCCCAGAGCACAGGTCGCCAGTTCTCCACAAGCCAGCCTTGGGGCAACAGGACTCACCTCGCAGGTCCTAACTCTGCAGGCTCTTGGCTCCCTAAATTGTAAGGCGGATACTGGGCCTGGGGAACTGGAGGCCGCAGAAACTCAGGCCATGGTCCTTTGTCCTAGGGAGCGGGAAAGATCTCCCGGGCAGTTAGTCACCCAGCTCTACCTCTGCCTCCCGAACTGAGAGAAGGTTGCTGGGCATGCTGTACTAAGGCGGTAGAGCTTCCAGGACTCGGTCCAGTGTACCTGGTAGCTAGCCAGAAGCTTAATTGCCCGGAGCCCAGGTCGCCAGCTCTCCACAAGCCCACCTTGGGGCAGCAGGACTCCACATGATCATTTCAATAGATGCAAAAAAGCTTTTGATAAGGTCCAACACTCACTCATGATAAGAACCTTACAGAGAATTGGAATAGATGGTCTTTACCTCAATATAATAACAGGCATCTATGACAAACCAACAGCCAGCATCATATTAAATGGCCCAAAACTGAAAACCTTTACCTTGAACTCAGTCACAAGACAAGGATGTCCACTATCACCACCCCTATTCAGCATAGTACTGGAAGCACTAGCCAGAGCAATTAGACAAGAGAGAGAAATAAAAAGAATAAAGATAGGAAAAGAGGAAGTTAAATTATCATTATTTGCAGATGACATGATACTCTACATTGAAAGCCCCAAAAACTCCATTAAAAGACTCCTAGATATAACAAATAAATTCAGTAATGTAGCTGGATACAAAGTCAGTATTCAAAAATTAATAGCATTCCTATACACTAACAACACTGAGAGATAAGAGAAGCCACACCCTTCACACTAGCATCCAAAAAAATGAAATGCTTAGAAATTAATCTAACTAAAGAAGAAAAAGACCTATTCAGGGAAAATTATAATAACCTGAAAAAAAATCAAAGAGGAGCTCAGAAAATGGAAAGACATCCCTTGTTCATGGATAGGAAGAATAAATATTGTGAAAATGGCCATTCTCCCAAAGTTGTTATACAGATTTAATGCGGGAGAAATATTTTTTTTTAATCAGTACCAGGTATCAAACTGACAACCGTGCACTTACATGGCAGGGGCTTATGCAACTGAGCTAAACCCCAGTCCCAGATTTAATGCAATCCCAATCAAAATGCCACTAGCATTCCTCACATATCTAGAGGAATCACTCCTAAAATTCGTCTGGAACCAGAAGAGACCTAGAATAGCAAAGGCAATTCTAAGCAGCAAAGGCAAGGCAGGAGGCATCACAATCCCTGATTTGAAGTTATACTACAAAGCTACTGTAATAAAATCAACATGGTACTGGAATAAAAACAGACCCAAAGATCAATGGAATAGATTAGAAGATACAACTACAACTACAAACACACTCAGCCACCTTATCTTTGATAAAAAGGCCAAACACATTCACTGGACTCTCTCTTTAATAAATGGTGCTGGAAAAACTGGCTCTCCATATGCCAAAAACTAAAACTAGACCCATACCTATTACCTTGTACTAAACTAAAGTCTAAATGGATCAAAAATATAAATATTAAAACAGAACCACTAAATCTGTTGAAAGACAAAGTAGGTAAAAATCTTGAAAACATATGGGTAGGTAGAGAATTCATGAACAAGAATCAAACTGCACGGGAAATATTTCATAGAATCAGTAACTGGGATCACATTTTATTAAAGAGTTTCATCATGTTGAACGAAATCTCCAGCATAGTGAAAAGAATACCCATAAATTGGGGAAAAAATCTTAGTGAATTGTCCCTCAGACAAAGGACTTCTGTCTAGAACATATAAAGAATTTTTTAAAAATCAGACTCCAGAAATTCAAAGACCCAATCCAAAAATGGGCATCTGAAATGAATACACAGTTCTCAGATGAAGAAATACGAATGGCAAATAAATACATGAAAAAATGTTCCACATCTTTAGTCATCAGAGAAATGCAAATTAAAACCACACTGAGATTCCATCTCACTCTAGAAAGATTGGCCAAGGTAGAAAACACTACCAACAACAAGTGTTGGAGAGGCTGTGGGAAAAAAGGAACTCTTCTGCACTGTTGTTGGGAGTGTAGACTGGTGCAACCACTGTGGAGGTCAGTCTGGAGATTCCTCAAAAAGCTGGGATTGGAGATGCCATTTGACCCAGCTATTCCACTTCTGGGCATAGTCCCAGAAGAACTGAAAACATCACAACACGGTGATATATGTGCACCCATGTTTATAGCGGCACAATTTGTAATAGCCAGATCTTGGAAACAAATGCCCATCAACTGAGGCATGGATAAAAATGATGTGGTATTTTTATACAATGGAGTACTACTCAGCTATAAAGAAAGATCACATTGAGATATTTATAAGTAAATGGATGCAACTTGAGACCATACTCATAAGAGAAATAAATCAAACTCACATGTATAAATACCATATAGTCTCCCTAGTGTAAGAAATGGTAAGAGTACATAAGATTTTATGGTAGTCATGGTTCCCCATTACATTGCTTTGAAGTCTTACAATGTTTTCATTCATTGGTTGGAATGGTTTTATTCTGTTTTGTTTGATTTTATTATTCGTGATGGTATGAACAGCTATTTTGAAGAAAACAAAACATTATGGCAGCCATTACTGATTTAATGTCATCTTGCTTTGAGGTCCTACCATTCTTTTGTTCCTCTATTTCCATTGGTTCTATTATGTTGTGTCTTACTGGATTTTAATATGTGTGATAGTATAAACAAATTTTTTATGAAAAATGAGATATTATAGTAGCCATTGTTCATTTCCTGTTATTTGGTTTTGAAGTCCTGTAATGCTTTCATTCTCTTGAATGGTTCTATACTATTTTGTTATGTTTGATGTTATTGTGTGTGAATATATACTCAACTATTTCAAAGAAAAGAGACATTATGGTATGGTACATACCATACCATAATGGAGACATAACAGTATGGTAGCTACTGTTAATATCTAGTTGTCTTGTTGTGAAGTGTTGTATTGCTTACATTGTTCTGTTCTCATTTGCTTTGTTCTATTCTCTTTTGTTCTATTCTCTTTAAAATAAAAAATTCTCTTTAAAATAATAAACTAAAAAAGAAACACCTGCTCATTTTAATATTAAAAATATTTAAAGTGATTTGAAATTTTTCTTCATTACTTCTTTACTATCACCAAGTATTTTCATAAGTCAACAAGATGTATTTTTTAAAAAGCCTACCCTCATCTTAATAATGTAAGTTAATATAATACAATAATAGGATGTGAAAACTGAAGGTCATGTTTTCCTAACAAAAGCTGATTTATCTCTTGCAAAAATATACCAAAAAATTTTTGAGTCCTAAATATGAGTCTCTTTGTCTAATCATGATGTTTTCTCTTTATAATATATAAAATCTTATGTATAATATTATTGCTAGATTACTCTAATTATCAAACTACCCAACATATGATTATATACCTGTTATAGTAAATATGCACACTGAATAAAAGAAAAAATAAAAACTCTTTTTCTCTGAAGCTTCCCAAAGTATTAGAGTTCAGAGAAATGTGGTAACTTTTACACTAAACAGCATTTTAAGTTCAATTCAAATTTTCAGAGAAATAGTTGAATCATTACTATAAGCTGAGAGTTTTAGGATGGAAATACAGAAATAAATAGTGTACCATCCCTGTATGCCAAAACATATGACTGTCCATACAACTCTAACACAATGCATAGTATTAACAATGAGAAAAATTAGTGTGTTCCTTTTCTCTTGTTGCTGATACAAAATACTCAACACCCAAAGTTAAAGGAGGAAATGTTTATTTAGCTCACAGTTTATAGAAGTTTCAGTCCATAATCATCTGACTGCAAAGCAAGGTGGCCTGGAAGAGGAGCAACACAGAAAATAACCTGTTCATGGCAAGTACATGACAGCAAAAGCAAGCAAGCAAAGGGCCTTAGCAGCTTCTTTCCACTGTTTTTATACTCTGTCTAAGCTACTGGGATTAGGACAGTGCCAAACCAATCATTGGGCTCATATAGTAATCACACACACTTAATCCCAGTATCACACACTCTAGATTCAGACTCTTCTGAAAAAGCCTCACTTATGACTGCTTGAGGCTTTGGGAGGACTTCTAGACACAAGCCATAACACACATAGACACAGCTATTCCAAGGGTAAAGAAATCTCATGCAGCTGAGAGAGATCAGGGAAAACTTTGTTGAGAAAGGTACTATTTGTGATTGTTCTTGAAGAGTGGCTAGGATTCTGATAATCAGGCAGGCAGAGAGGCCTCAAGGTCAAAGGAATCCATAAATCAAATGACAAAATAGTAGGAAATAGTAATATATGCCACTGCCTGCATCTCAAAAAAAAAAAAAATCTCTGATCTTAACAGAAACAAGGAACAAAGGAAAGTATCAGGATAGGGGAGAGAAAAGTGAAAGAAAAGAAGAAAAAGTGTCCTGGACCCCACCACTTTTTCTTGCTACAGTATGCCTCATTCATTCCCTTCTGAGCCAAATTCAGGACACAGTAAGGTTCAGGAACAATAGCAGGATGTAAAGGTGAACGGCATAGTTTAAGAAAAGAAGAAGGGGCTAGAATTTCAGCTTTAGTTTGTATATCTCTCTTGCTTCTTTCTTGGACATTTTGCCTGTGTTCTGTGAACCTCAGTTTCTCTTCTTTGATGTTATCAGTATTTAATTAATGAGCTGGTTGCAAAGATTAAATGATTTAATCTATGTAAATCACATGTAGTGTGGGAGAGAGCTTAATAAATCTAGTCATTATTATCTAATATCTTCAGTCTACATGCAACCTGTCAGGGTGATCTTCCCAAGTCAATCATTTCTCTGTTTAGGAGCCCTGTATTCCTATACAATAAAATCCAAACTCCTCTGCATGGTGTTTATCTACCTCTTCACCTCACTATTCAGTTTTTCACATAAGATTATATGCTAGAAGGTGTGTTAAATTTATCACATTCACATGTCAGAGGTGAGAAAATGGGCTCCAAAACTTCCAAATTTATTTGAAACTATGCTCAACTATAGCAGAGAAAGAGATATTGTGATAGCTACTGTTAATGTCTAGTTGTTTTAATGTAAAGTACTGTGTTGCCTATGTTGTCCTGTTCTGATCTGCTCTGTTCTGCCCTCTCTTGTTTTATTCTCTTTAAAATAAAATTTTTTAAAAATTTCCAAATTTGATAAAAACTATAAAATTATCAATCTAAAATCCTATACCCAGCTAAAATTCATTTCAAAAGCAAAAATAAAACATACTTAGTGAGACATAAAGAGCTGGAAGAATTCGTCACCAGAAGACCCATACTACAAGAAATGCTGAAGTTCTTTAGATGGGGGATGTCATATCAAATAGGAATAGAAACCTGCACAAAGGAATGAAAGCTTTGGGAATGCTAACTCCATGAGTAAATAAATAAATTCTCCTATTCTTACTAATAAATCTCTTTGAAAGAAAGTTAATTGACTAACTAAAATAACAATCTGTAAAAGTATATAAAATTCACTTAAAAGATATAAAATAATAATAATATAAAGACAAGGAGGAGTACAAATGGAGATATACTATTGTAAGGTTCATATACTATGTATGAAGAGGCCAAATATCACTTGATGGTATACTGTGGTAAGTTAAAGATGTATACACTATACCCAAAAGCAACTGCTAAAATAGCAAAATCAGTTATAACTAGTAAGACAACATAGGAAATTAAAATGAAATGATAAGAATATTTGATTAATTCAAAGAGAACCAAAAAACTAAAAACTGAGTACAAAACAAATGAAATTAACATAAAACAAAAAGAATATAATCCTTAATGTTTTATGCATCTACAACAAATCTTCAAAATATATGAAACAATACCTGATAGAGGCCAAAAGAAAATACACAAATCTATAATTCTAGCTGATGAATTTAATAACCCCTCCCAATAATTGATAAAACAAATAGAAAATCAGTAAGAATATAAAAGACTCAAACAAAATTATGATCTATCTGTATAATTCACAAACACATAAGAATGGCTAACTGACTTTTTAAAACAGAATCTTCAGTAACAAAATAGTCTTCTAGAGTGTCTATGGAGCATTTACCACATTAGATTATGATGTGAACCATATTTTTTAAATTTAAAAAATTTTTAAAGAGTTTAAGTTATTAAAGTATATTTCCTGATCATAATAGTATTAGATTAGAAATTAATGAAAATTAACATAGTAAAAAATAATTGGAGGAAAACATGTGTTATAAAAGCAGTATGCACTGAATTTTCAGATCATATTTTAGGATGACAATCACAAGCATAAATTCAACAAGAATTTACTATTTTTTCGAACAAACCCACAAACTATGATTGACTCATGTGAATTAGTCCACACTCAAGAAGTACTGGTTGCCACTACATCTCTTACCATCTACAGACCAAAAGAAAGATCATCTTCCCACTTACCTAAGGCCAGAATGCATCATAGTTTGATCCCCAGTACCAAAAAAAAAAAAAAAAAAAGAAAAGCATCCTTAATTGCTGGGTCATAATAAATTGCAACTGGTTGAGACAATTTAAGAGATCAATAAAGGGTAAAGGAAGGAAAGAAGAGAGAGGGACAGGGACCAAGAAAGGAAAGACCTTTTAAGTATTTTATTTCTTCTCTTAATAAAAAATTAAAGATTAAAAAATAGCTAACTGGAAAGGGTGATTTGCTTACTATGTAATAAATTGAACACTGTGTAATTAGTTGGTGTGAGAATTATAGTGCAGGTGACTCCCTAAGTAGAGCCTTCTCCAGCTCCCTTCCTTCTTCCACTAGGTTCTGCTTGTACTGTGTGCTTGATGTTAAGTGGGTACAGAGCAAAAGCCATGGCTTTTAGTTCATGACCTACCTAACTACTTAGAGAAACTATGAAAATGATAAATATATTAAGACTATTGGAGGTGGGAAGGAATTATATCTTCATGTAATATCACAAAAAGGCAATCAATAGAATCAGTAATAAGTCACATTGGGACGGAAGAATATCATTTGGAGATATAGAAGTAGCTAGATAAGCAGCAGCAATTCAAAGGGAAGTGGCGAGTTTTGGGGAATAAGACAAAACAGTAGAATGGGGGTAGCCAGGGGACTCTGGGTTTTAAACTGTGTATGTTACTTAGATTTTTTAAAAGTTTTTAAAATATAATAAAAAACACATTAAAATCAATGGAATGAACAGTTCAGGATTCAGAGTTACAAATTATGACCATCTGATAGGTATGTTGTGACCAAGCTTTCACCACCAAGGATTCTTTCCAGGTTTGGGTTTCTCAAATATAGGCTCATTTGCTAGATCATATACCTAAAATGCAAACTGACCACTTCATCTCTTTTCTTGGAGCGTTTAACAGCCTCAAGAGCCCGCAGCAGAGAACTGATACTCCTGAAGAATTTAAGAACATCATACCTTGCCTGTGAAATCTCACATCACTCACTGTGTTGTCTCTGGCTTCATATTGTAGCAACACAATAGGTTTGCTCTCCATTTCCACTCAAGTGCCTCTAGCTGGACTCTGCTCGCTGACTTGAGTCCATTCTTCAAAATGAAACCAAAAGGTCCCTTTCCTGATGGTGGATCAGTTGTTCTCTTATCTTTTTTCTAATTCCCTGTAAATATTTGCATCACAGCTCCAACAACATTACATAGTGTTCTGTCTTTTAGTACCCTGACTAAATTGTGAGTTTCTTGAAGTTGATTTTTGCATCCCAAACACTTACCTAGGACCATATGTTACATGCTCAATGCATAATTTTTTGTTTGTTTGTTTTGTTCTGAGACTGCTTTTCAGACCCAGCTAGTACTGAAAGGAAGTTGTAACCAGCAAAGAATTAGAACTAATTTTCACTCTGGGTAAACCCACAATTGCTCTGAAATGAATGTCAACACACACTTCCAAAGCATAAGAACAATCTATCCTAACTCATGGACAGTATGGACCTTTTCCTAAAGGACATAATTTGGAAAGTTGCTGGAAAGTTTTGCATAGGCCAAGGTATTGGATCTACCTTACTGCAATACCACTAGAAACACTGTCCAAAATTAACAGCTAAACTTCCTCAAGTTTTGTCTTTTGAGTGCAAATAACTCTGAGAGTGGTGAAATTTGATTGTGCTGACTGTTCCCTTGGTGAACATTGACGTGAGTTCTCCTATATCTAGCACCCCACTCTCTCCCCAAGACCATGAAGCCAGGAGCATCTAAGATCACGACCTCGGCCAATGGAAAAGATCTAGAAAGAGCAAGAAGACACACAGAGATGGAGCTGGGACACTATTACACAGAGAGGAAGATGGGGCACTGTCACATACTGATGAAAGATATGCATGGCATGTGCACATGCTTAGGGATCTGGCAGTCTGATCTGAGTTCACCTCTGACCCTTTTATCTCATGATGTTAGGCAGGTAGTTTTACCTCTAATTCTTGTTTTTAAGAGGCCGCATTCTTCTGGTATAGTTAATGATGCAATATCCACTGAACTTTTCAACTAGGTATAGAGTAATCACTCAGGGAAGGTTAGCTGTCATGTATAATTCCAAAAGTGGCAGACAGAAAACATGGCACCTTCACACACTTCACAATTATGCCTGTAGCCTGGGCTTTTGTGTGTTTATCCAGAATTTCCTTACAGAAGAACAATCAGCCTTATCTTTGCTATGCCTATCTAATATAAAATGATCTACCTCCCTTAGATTGTTCTGCATTTTAACTTAGTACCCCTAAAACACCACAAAATCTGAGAATGACAAAGAATCCTTTCTTACAAGACGAGAAAGAGGGCAAATCTAAAAATTTTCCTGTATACTTCAGGAATCAGAACTGTCTCTAAAACTTGTGTTTGAACATAATTATACACCTTGTCACCTATGGCCATGTGCTAAAAATGTTGAGTGACTTCTCCAAATACTTCTGGGTAATCAAGATGTGTAGGGCAGAATGGTCCCCATATACTTTTAGTTGGTTGCTCTGTAGCCTTGAGCAATGGACATTGGGGTAGGTAAGCAAACCACTTTGTTTTCAAACCTTAAATCAGTGATTTTCAAACTCAGGTAAGCATCAGAATTGTCTGGAGAACTTGTTAAAACATGGATTGCTGGCATCATCCCCAGATTTTCTAACTCTTGAAGCAGTGGGGTGCAAGGGTTTGCATTTCTAGCAAATTCCTAGGGGATGTGTCTGCTTCCAGTCCAAAACCCATTTGGAGAAGTATTTCTGTAGATAATATGCTATGTTGCTCAAAACAAATCTGAGGGGATGAAAGGGCAAGGGAGTAGTGGGAGGGTGGAACTGATCAATGTATTCTGTGTAACTAATATGCACTGATTTAAAAAATCTCTTAAATCTCACTTTTGCTTTCAGAGAAAACAGAACCAAAAGTATGTTTCACAAATTCTTTTAGTATTTCTTTAAAATAAGTTATTCTTTTTTCAAGTTAAGAATATACTACCATAAGAAATTTCTTTTTAATAATCAAGCAGTTCCAATCAACTTGCTCAAACTTAAATACACACTGTTATTCATTTTTATAACACTGTCACAGTTTTGGAAAAATTACAGTTGCTATTAACAGACTTCCAAGCAATGTATGCACAGAACATGAAAAAAAAATAAATTTCAAATATTATTTATATTGTGCACATTTGTATACAAATTATTTCTGTAGGTCCAAAACAATAACTTTTCTCTATTGACAGTTTAATGGTTCTAAATTACTAATAATATTTGCTATTTCTTTGTTTTGTTTCTTCAAAACAGGATGAGCACAGCATTTTCAATAATCTTTTAAAACTAAAGCCACAGTCTATTGTGCTTTGAAATCCATCCAAGAGCAAAGTGGTTCTGCTTTTTGGAGAGGACTTTTCATATATATATATATATATATATATATATATATATATATATATATATATATGAAAAACTTTTAGGAAGTTTTTCCTAAACTTCCTAATATATATATATATATATATATATATATATATATTCCTAAAAGTTTTTACAACCTTTGTGACACCAAATCATCTTCCAGAAATCAGTCCTGAGAGAATAATCTGATAGGGATTTATGCATAATTATATTCATCACTGCATTATTTTTAATAAAAAAAATTAGGGACTTGATTATCACAATGTAGGATTAATTGAATAGCTATGACACATATCTACACTGGCATATTAGTAGTCCTTAAAATCAATTTTTAGTAGTATGAGAAAATGTTTATGATATGCCATTAAGAGGTACAGGAAAATTAAATTTTTTATATATTGTAGTGGTGAACCTATGGTTTCCTGAAGAAAAAAATTTACAAATTGTTTAACTGCAACTATGCAATCATAAAAATTGTACTATAAGAAGATTTGAAGTAAAATAGACAATCAGCACAAGTTATCAATGGATGAAAGAACTGTAGGTGAGTTTTCTTTTTACTTTTTTGACACTATATTACCTGTATAATAGAAAAAACAAGAAGTATCATTTTTAAATTAAATAAATAAAACTGGAAAAGTCTCTAAAATGTGCAAATTTATGCCCAAAGTAGAAATGCTCTGAGGTGTATTAAATAAGTTAAAGTAATAAGCTTTCCCTATGTAAAAAGTTGTAAGAGAATGTAACAAACAACTTTGTTTTCTGGGATTTATTTTTTAAAAGAGAAGTAGGAAATTGTGACTTTTTATAATAGCCAATGAATTCTGCTTTTTGAAAATCATTGTAAAGCATTTCTTTTAACACAAACTCTGCTGCATATATTAACTTCCTGGCCAGTGGACAAAATACAGAGCCTCTTGCAATGAGCCTGCAATTGAATTCGTTTTCAATGCAGCACTGTGCCTAGCTTTATTTTTTATATGTGTTAAAAATAAAGACATTGTGCACACTTAAACTGCCAGGTAATACTATTCCCAGCAGAGAGAACTTCAGGAAAAGGCGGGTTAGTACTGAACATTTTCTAAAGTGGATTAGTAAATAAAAGCCATGAGTACCTATGTGCTGGCTGTATTATTTATAAGAAGGTCTTAACCATTCATCTCAGTACAACAGAGCTCCACTAAATAGTTTCTCATTATGATATTTGCAAGAGAACTTTGATGCTCTCCTTAAAATGTGTAACATGTTTAAATTCAATCACAAAATTATTATTAAGCAAAGAATAAAGTTATGGTTATGATAAGCTACTTTTTTTAAACACATAAGCAATAGATAACTAGCATGACTTACGAGTCCTTTCTATGTGCTTGATACTGTGCACATCATCTCATATGGATTATTTTATTAGTCCTCAAATCATTTGATAAGGTAGTACTGCTATAAAACTCTTTATTGATAGCCCAGTAAAGTGATTCTTGTGCCATTTGTATCTCATTGTTTAGAAGAGCACTGTTTAGTAGAGTAGCTCTTGTAGAGTAGATGTTCTTCCTCTCTTTTTATCTCAGTGCAAAATAGCAGAGTAGAATGACAAGACTCACAGACTTCTACGGGCTTCCTGCCTAGCCTCGGTGCTACGCAGCTCAAAGCTAGGCCTGCAGATGGACATAAGACTCCTAGTGGTCCTACTGTCCTTACCAGCTCCTTGTCCTCAGGCCTGCTCATTGCCCAGGTCCCTGAGGAGAGAACAAGGTAGTTGCTGCAGAGAAGGAGAAGGCCCTCTCTCCATCCCTCAAACTCTCTAATCCAAACTGCAGAAAAGAGAATCAAACTAGAGGAAAGTTTGATTTCCAGAATTTTTTTAAATTTCCAGAATATTTTTAAACAATGCAAATGTATAGTGCATGAATGAACTTGAAATACACTTTATTTTTTAATAAGCAATAATTGATAGTAGAATTTAGAGAATGTCTTATAATAATGTTCCAGTAAGAATAACATGGGTTAATATTGCCTCTTCGTACACCTGTATACAGGCTTCTTAAGTTTTATTTGTTAATTGACAGATACTAATTGTACATATATATGGGTACAATGTGATGTTGTAACACCTGTACACACTGTGCAATAATAAAACCAAAGTAATTAGCACGTTTATAACCTCAAACATTTATCAGCCCTTATCAGTGAAGCAATTGCAAATCTTCTCTTCTAGCTAGTTTGAAATATCCAATATACTATTGTATCCGTAGCCAACGGACTACTGTGCAATGGAACATTCCTCCTATCTAATAGTGATCTTGTTTTATTTTATTTTTTATTAGTATATGTTTGCAGTACATAATTAAACTCATTGCAGAGATCAATACATACACATCAACACTTCTTAATTCTTTTTATGCCCCTTTCCCATTTTCTGCCTCCTTCTTCCCTCCTGAGAGTAATTTTGTACCTATTGACTGACTTTTGAAAGTCTCCCTCCTCTTTCCCTTCCCCATCCTCTGGTTACCACTATTCTATTCAACTTCTATGAGATAAATTTTTTTAGATTCCACACATGAATAAAATAATATCCAGCAATCTCACTACTAAGTTTATATCCAAAAGAAAGGAAATCAATACACTGAAGAGACATTTGTGTTCCCACATTATTGAAACATTATTCACAGTAGCCAAGAAATGAAATCAACCCAGGGGTCCATAAATAGATAAATGGGTAAGAAATTGTGTTACACTGTGTATACATGTATAAAAACATTACATGGATGCCCCATAAATGTATATATTGTTTATGTATTGATTTAAAATTCCTCAAATTTTAAAATTTTTTCTAAATTTTTATAAAGAAATATGGTGTATAAAATATATATGTATATCTAATAATTAGAGACAATATACTCTTAGCTCTAAAAGTGATGAAGTACATGTATGTATAAATATAATGGAATACTATTCAGTCATTAAAAATAAAATTTTAAGAACTTGGACACTGGGAAAGAAAACAACCCACTTGTTCGCCATCCTGGTAAGCAGCTGTAGCCTGGCAAGCTGCAGCAGTCCCAGGGTGAGAACCAACAGCGTTTCCTGAGATCCGCGCCATGTTGGAACTTGGGGCACTGGGAAAGAAAGCAACACACCCACTCGCTTGCCACCCTGGTAAGAAGCTGTGAGCCTACCTGAAAATCAAACATCCCATCCCCCACCCCGTCTCCCCTGCCCCCTCCCCCATTAGCAAATGGGAGTCAAAGATCTGAGCATCTCTTGGAAGGTTGACCATATGCAGTATAGCAAATAAGGGGGATTTCCTTCTACCATCTCTTTGAAGGCAAATATTTTTATCACTGTTTTGCTTTGTTCTGATTAATGTTATTGCTCTATTCAATATTCTGCTTTAATAAGTTCTGTAATGTCCTGTATTTCCTTTGATTTGGCTATACCTGATTGAAAGAACAACTATTGTGAAGATAACAACATATACTAGTACCTATTACTGTTATCCGGGTAACCGGCTGTGAAGTTCTGTACCAATTTCACTACACTGTTTCAATTGGCTTTGTTCTATCTTGTTCTGTTGTGTTTTAGTACCTTCAAAATAATAAAAAAAAAATTTAAAATATAAATAAAATAAAACTAAAAAGGAAATAACAACAACAAAACAGATCAGTAAGGTACTGAGCAAGCTTAAAAATGATATAACTAAATAATGGACTTAAAAAGTAAAAGGAGGAAAAGAAAGTGCTTTAAAGGATGTAACTGTATGTTTGTTTAAATGTGTAGGATTGATAAACATAGTACTAAGTTTTTGTTGGATCATTGAACAGAACTATTTGCAGCCTCACTGTTTGAATGTCCACTTTGTATGCTTTAATTTTGTAACTTGAACAACTATTTCTAAGAGGACAATATGTAATTTATCAATTGGTGATTTCTTACTGTTTATCTTTTTTGAAATTCTGTATTATTTCTGTTTTGCTTTCTTTCTCTTTAAATAAAATTAAATAAAAAAATTTTTAATTAAATTTTAACTTTTGTAACAGTAGAGGTAAACCTAGAGGACATGATATCAGTTGACATAAACCATTCACAGAGAGATACACACAAACACCTTGTCTTGAAGCTATAGTTTCCACTGCCTTTGCCACTCCAGATCATGTCTCTGCTTAAAACCACCCAAAGGCCTCTGTTTTACTCAAAATAAAAGACCAACTCCTTACTATGGCTTTAAGGCTTTCCATGGGTCACCTGGAATGACTTGTCCAATCCAAAGTGTCTTGGCTTGGGCCTGGCTTGAGTCCCTTAAAATCTCCATAGGTGACTGAGATGTGAAGCCAATGTGGGGCACCCGGTCCTGCACAAGCTGAACTCATTTCCTCCGTTGTCGTCTTGCTGGAGCAAGGAGACACTTCCTGGCCTTAGCACCTCCAGGTCTCCTTTCTCATGGACCCATGGCTCAGCCCTCACTCCCGCTTGAATGTCACCTTCAATGTCACTCTGACCTAACTGTTTCTTCACCCTTCATAGTCTCTATCTTCCCCTTGATTTATTTTTACCCATAACAAATATTGTCACCTGTCTTACTCAATTTTGTGCTGCTGTACCAAAATACCTATCAGTGGGTAATTTATAAAGAACAGAAATTTATTCCTCACATTTCTAGAGAGTGGGAGGTCCAAGACAAAGGTGTCAGCACCTGGTAAGGGCTGCTCTATGCTTCCAAAATGATGCACTGAGTGCTGCATCCTGAAAGAAGGAAAACTGTATCTTCACAAGGCAGAAAGCGGAAGAGCAAAAAAAAAACTGCCTCCATCATGTCTTTGTACATGGCCTCATGGTCTGTAGACACCTCTTAATATTATCACAGGGACAACACCTGAATTTTGGAGGGGACACATTCAAGCCATAGGACTGTCAACATATTTGCTAACTTTTAATTTCTTCTGTGCCACCCCTGCTCTGCTAGAAAATAAACTCCACAGGGCAGAAATCTTGTTTTGCTTTCTTATATATCCCAAGAGCATAGACAAGTATATGACATTTAGTGGATGTTAAATTATTAGCTGTGAAGTGAATGGATGGTTATAAATATCCTCACCTTGTTTATGTTAACAATTTACTAGGTAAATCCCCTTTTCAATAGCTAAAACCGAAGTGCAGTTCAACCTAGGGTTTGGATGACAGTTTGTCCCAAAATCCAAAGTAATGAAATCTGAATCAAAAAGTTTTCTTCTATTTTCCATTTTGGTTCATTTTGTTAAAATTTTACACAATCCCCAAGTTTCATCAGACATAAAACACCACTTAGTAAACTATCCACTTAAAGTGATTGGGGATAAAAACTGTGGAATCCAAAAGTGGTGACACATTCACCATTTAAAGATTATAAAATTCATTGGCTAAAAAAGGTATTTTTTTTATACAATGGAGTACTACTCAGCCATAAGGAAAGATAAACTTGAGACTTTTACAGGTAAATGGATGTAACTTGAGACCATATTAATGCATAAGATAAAGCAGACTCACATGTGTAAATATTGTATTGTCTCCCTAGTGTTAGAAGCTGAAAGAGTAAATAACACCCAAAACGTACAGTAGATATTGTGACGTGGAAAGAAACTGTTCAAAAGAAAAGAGAAACTGGGATGGGGGAAAGAGAAAAGAAAGAAGGGAAAAGAAAAAAAAAAATATATATATATATATACATATGGAAGATAGTTATACTACTAATTTCTCTTAGTTCTTTGAAAAGAAAGATTTGTGCTAATATTGTTTGGACAATTAAATGCCTATATCTTGTATTCCGAGTAACTAATTTAAAGATAAAAATATGCAATGTATTAACCATTGTTACTCTCCTATTATCTTGTTTTAAAATTCTGGGTTTTTTTCTCTTTAAAATAAAATTTGAAAATAAATAAATAAATAAAGATTACCAAAATTCACACATACCTATAATACCAGCAATAGGGAGGTTGAGGCAGGATGGTTGCCATGAGTTCAGAGCCAGCCTGGGCTACATAGTGAGTTCGAAGGTCAGCCTTGTACTACACAGCAAAACTGTGTCTCAAAAAAACCTGAGATTACCAAAATTTAAAAACTTAGAGCTCAATGTAAGACTTATTTGAAATCATCCTTGACAATTCAGAAAACACTTCAGAATTTTGCTATAAATGAATGTCTTTGTTTGGAATATTGTCTTAGTTTTTTAGGTGAATGAGTATAAATCTCGACTGTTGCTGGTTAGATGAACAGTAGATAACATGGTGCCTAACCTGGAGGCTTATATATAAGTACAAAGATCATAAGAAGTAAATAATCAGGAAACATTATGAAACAGCATACCAAAGAATATAATTTAAATTATATAAATACAGAAATAAGAAATATAAATGGGTAATCTTAGGAACCTTCTAGGGGGAAGACGTTGGAAGCTGGATTTTGCTGAATGTTTAGCAGATAAAGCGCCTGTTTCAGTGTGTTTTTTAAAACAAATATACATTAGCCTCATTTTCCAGTGCCTGGCTGCCAGAGACTGATCTCTAGCAATATCAATATCAGAAAACTCTTTTATGAGCAAAAGTTCATGAAAATTAAACAAGTTATATATGTAACTTGTATATACAAGATAGTTAAGATACTTATACTACTAATTTATCTTAGTTCATTGAAAAGAAAGGTTTGTGCTAACATTGTTTGGACAATTAAATGTCTGTCTTGTACTGAGAGTAACCAATTTAAAGATAACAGTACTCAATGTATGAACCATTGTTACCCTCCTACTCTCTAGTTTTGAATTTTTTTCTATTTAAAATTTTAAAAAAGAAAAGAAAATTGAAAAAGTCAAACAAAAAGAACAATTTTTAAATGAGTAATTGATGCAATTAACATTATATGCAAGCAAGGGACTGGCTATAAAATGGCAAGTTTAAAGGAAACATTTTTAGAATTTTTGCTTACTTTGAGAAAGAGATTAAAATAAACTGTAAAATTTTAAGAGGCAGAATCAGACATTAAATTTATTTCTGAAACTACACTAAAGTATGTTGTCAACAGTGTTCCAACAGGTAAATTAAGAAGTATAAAAGTTACATACTAAGAAATCCAGCATATTTTCAATTTGGAACAAAAGTACCACTAAAATTTCTACAAATCAACAATAAGCTTATTCAAAAGTTAAACTTTTTTCATAGCTAACCATATGACCTATTTCCTTAACATTCTTAATCTTAATTAAATTGCTTTGTTTTTCTTTAATAAAAATATCATATAACCTAAGCTAACTATAAATGTTTTCATTGTTACTCAATATGTGAGGATTGAATTAAAATTTTTGATGAGATGGATAAATTAATTTTTCCAAGTACTTATCTTCACTATTTTTTTTTTAAATGTTGGCAAGTTAGGCGTTTCCAACTGAGATGTGCTTCCCATGAAAACAGCCATGTAGACTCCAGAAATTTCCTATCAGATCCATTTTCATGACTACAGGCCTTTGGCTAAGGTGTCTAATAATGACAATGCATTAGAAAACTTGTTTTCTTCCTCTGAAAGAGGGAAAGGAGTGAAGAGAAGAGAGAAGGAGAGAGAGGGAGGAGGAGGAGGAGGAGAGAGAGAGAGAGAGAGAGAGAGAGAGAGAGAGAGAGAGAGAGAGAGAGAGGAGGGATTTGGGATTTGAGATAATAGAATTGGAATTTTTTTATTTAGAAAAATCATTCAGTATAAAATATCCTGAATTTTGTCTTACATGTAGTATAGTATAAGAGAATTTTATGCAAACCTATCATCTCATTCGGGATGATTAATGAAATTGTTTTATATAAATCTAACAACTTAATCAGGGTGATTAATAATCTACCTATTTTAATTCTAGCTAGAAGGCTGGAAATTGCAACTGAGCTTTTTTCTTTTTGGGTTATTTCTAGTAAACATATTAATTCACTTCTTATATGAGTTGCTATTATTTATTTGCATGGATTTTCTGATTTTAAAATAAAACTGGTCTCAGATGCAGCTGTCCTGGCTTCTTATTTGGATCTTTGCACATTCCAATAGCATTTTCCACTGGAATGTTGAGTTTAATGAATGAAAGACCAGATGTTTCAGGTGCATTTAGCCTGGGTAGAGAAGGGTATATATAACAGGTCTCTAATGCCTTTTCAAGTAGTTATGACATTAGTATTCATGTCAACTCTTCAGAATATCACTGTCCACATATAAGCTCAACATTCTGTTAAAGAGAAATTTATGATACCTTTCAAAATGGTGTCAGATCACTTCATAGACAATATAACTTTATTTACATTATCTACTAAGTAATCAGAGAAGTGATTTTTTTCTGCCATATATAATAATTTAATTACTCTAAAACCTCAACCCAGTATGGTGTTATAAAAGTATTTATTTCAATAATAATAGGGCACATATAGAGACAAGTGTCTGTCAAATATCCAACAGCAATTATTTCCCTGAAAAACTTATTGACAGAAAAATGCTAAAGTGAGTGATGAACTATAGAACCTAAGCTTTGCATTCAAATCCACCAATGCATTATACTTGCCTTGTGTTCAAGAGTAATAATCTTTTCTTTTCTTTTAGTTAGTTAGTTTAAAATACTGGAAAGGGGACTAGGGATTTAGCTCAGCGGCATAAGTGCCTGCTCGTGAGTTCAATCCCCTGTACCAAAAAATAAAATACCAGAAAAATTTAGCTCAGTGGCACAATGCCTGCTTGGTAAGTGTGAGGCCCTGAGTTCAATTCCATATTTAAAAAAAAAAAAAAACTAAAAATGCCAGAAGAGTAACACAGACTGGATGGCTTAAATAAAAATTTATTTTCTCAGGTCCTGGAGTCTAGAAGTCCAAGATCAATGTAACTGTACAGTGGGCTTCCTCTGAGGGTTGTAAGGTAAGGATGTGTTTCCAGGCTCTCTCCCAAGCTTGCAAATGGCTGCCTTTCCCTATCTTTGAATGACCTTTTCCAAATCTGAATTTCTTCTTCTCACAACGAGAGCAGTGATATTGGGTTAGGATCCATCCTACTGACCACATTTTAACTTTACCTCTTTAAAAACCCTTTTCCCAAATACAGTCAGACTGAAATAGTAGGAGTTGTAACATCAACATATGGATGTGAAGGGAACTCAATTCAGCCTATACTTCTAGCACCAACACTCTTTGCACACCTTCTCTTTTGATAAGCAAAATAAGTCAGCTGAGCTGGCTAAGTTTTAATTTCTTCTTCCTATTTTCCACAGTCATGCATAATTTTTTCTTTTTTCTTTTTTTTTTTTTTTTGTACTGGGATTAAACTCACAACCTTGCGCTTGCCAGGCAGGCACTTACACCACTGAGCTAAATCCCAAGTCATGCGTAATTTGATGTTACTTTATAACCTATAGAAGACCATATCATGTAAATTATGCTCTTGAATAAGTGAATTTATGAACAAATGTCATTGAAATGGATGCCTCAGGAAAATACTTGAGACATGGAAAACACTTGAAGAGTCAGTAGACCTCACTTCTGATGCAAATTCTCAGTTTAATGATTCATCTTTTCTGAACCTTAACTTTCTCACAGAATCAATATGATCAAATAAGACTGCTAATATAAGTGTGCAAAGCAAATTACGTGCAAATATAAAGACCTTTTTGAAACTTTTTAATTTGAAATTTAGATACAGAATTTTGGATACAGGAAAGTACATAACTGTGTCTTCTAAATTATACTTGTTCCTTTCTTTTCATTTGTTATTCTTGAACTTTTCCTTCTTATCTTACCCTACTGCCAAAACCTCTGGTACAAATTTTGATAGAGTTTTCATAAAAGGAGATATTATAGGGCCTCTTGAAAGGTACTCAAGAATTTGTGAAAGATCTCACTTATTTCTTTCATAAATGTCTCATAGAGCTGCCAGTGAAGCTTCCTAGCCTTACTTACCAAGCCCCCTCTCCACTGAAGATAACCCTTTTTTTTTTTTTGCACATGCTTTTAAGACATTATTTTTGTCTTTGTTTTTCTGTCATTTCACTTCCTATTTCTAAGTAGGTCTTTTTTTTTTATCTAGTTTGAGATTGAATGACCTATAATCTATGGATTGGTATCTTTTATCAGCTCTAGATGATTTTTATTCATTATATCTTCAAATATTACCTTTTTCCCATTGTCTTTGCCCTTTCCTTTTGGGACTTCAATTATACATATTTTCTACCTTCTTGCAGTGTCTCCTATCTTTCTCATCTTCCTCCTCTACCCAGAGAACAAGTTTGGACTTCTCCAGTACAGGCAACTATGATGATTATGGTGCTTATCTATGATGATGTTTCTCTAAGGGGTTACTTTGGAATGCTGACATCTTGCAAATGTCCTCCTTGTTTCTTAGGGTGTTTTGTTTTGTTTTGGTTTGGTTTTTTGGTACCAGGGATCCAACTCACGACCTCATGCTTGCCAGGCAGGCGCTTATGCCACTGAGCTAAATCCCCAGCCCCTCCTTGTTTCTTTTAACTGGTCAATGTTCCCTTAGGGGACTTGATCATATAAGAATCTAAATCAGATCTCAGCCTAAGGCAGGGGGAAGGTCTTTAGATAATGGTTCCTTTTCTAATATCATTGGCTGTAGGCCAGGGCATCCAGGAATGCTATGTGCCTTGTGGTGGAAATAAATGGCCAGGTGGCCAGATAACCAAAGGAATGTGCTGTGCACAGTGCATAACTTTAAAATGGCATTGTGCTTTGTGGGATTGTTTCGATCTGAGACCTAACAAATGATCATAAATCATTACACATTTGAGTCTTTCTTTAGTTAATTGACAATACATACTATTTTGGAATCTCAGTTTAGTCCCCCAGGCCTGCTAATGTCTACATAGCCTAATATCACTACGTTGTTCAACTGGTCTCCAACTCTAGTGCTTCAAGCCATCCTTCTGCCTCAGCCTTCCAAGTGGCTAGGACTACAGGAGTGTGGAACTTGACTAGAGGAGCCTGCTTATGGCTTACCCGCAGGCTATAACCCTTTGACCACTTAGTTCATTTCGAGGGGCATCAAGGGCTTGACGTCCCAGCACCAGCAAGCTCTGGACTTTAATTCTTGTTCCTCTGGTTCTCCAGCCTATCAAAAAGAAGATTCTAATTTTCTAGGATCCTAAAACAAACTCAAGGCTAAAATGGCTTCTTTCTTTATTTCATCTCTGGATTCTTATTTTCCTTTTGTGTTTAGCTTGAAAATTTCTATTGTATTGTCTCTTCAGTGTTTCTAGAGATTTTAAAAATGTGTCCATTCTTTTTTGTTGTTTTTAGCTGTGAATGGTAGGGTGGAGGTGACTTGAATAATTCAGCTTACCGTTGCTGTAAACAGGAAGTTCTCACATAGTGATATAGGGGAAGAAATTCCCAACCTAGTAGATGTCTGGTATGAGTCATGTTCTCTAAAAATCCAAGAATTAATTTTAGGAACAATGGGAATTAAGAGCAGAATATATTTATTGAGAAAGAAGGCTTCTATCTGAGAGAGGGACAGAAGAGGTCCCAAGTGGGTTGCTGAGTACCCTGCCTTTTCTAGGGATTTTTATAGAGCAAAACCCTGAGGTGAGGCAAGTCAAAGTGAGGAAAAAATAGGAACTCAGAAGGCAGGCAGGGATAAGGTGGGACAGAACTATGATCAACCAGTAAGATTAGGAGTGTAATTGCTCAGGTAAAATTGATTAAATCTACAGCAAATGGGGAAGAAAGTCACAGAGCAAGCAGGCATGAATACAGAACAGAGCATTTGCCTGTAGTAGGTGGGTTAGAGGCTTCTTCTGGCTTCCTCAAGGTGATTGATACCTATTTAGAATATCAGTCCCTGATGTTTATCCTTAAGGTGCATGTGGGTGTATTTATCTTTGGTCTTGAGATCTGGCACACAGCAGGAGGTGTCTGTCTCCCCCACAGATGCAAGGTATCTGGTCTTCTGCACTGGCTCCTTTGAGGGCCCAGCCCTGTCTGACTGCCTATAATAGTCTATCTAACTTAGTTGTCCATAACAATACTACTATCAAATCTGTAATCAAATGCAAATATTCAATTGTCCCCAATAAAATCCTTTATATCTGTGGGGTTTTTTTCTTATCTAGGATCTGATAGGGATCATGCATTTCTTTTAATTGCTATGTCTATGACTTATTATTTTTAAAATAAGTGGTTAGAAAGGGATTTGACAAGTTGTATGTTTACAAATAACGATTTGAACAAGAAGAACTTAACTTTTTAGTTTATAGGTTTATTATATTGCTTTAAAACATTTTTCAATGAGCATATACAATGTATGTAATTTGTAAGCTAATATATTTTTGAAAAAATGGCCACATTTAAAATAATATATGATATTCATGACATACTAATATTTTGGTTAGTCTTCTTTTATTGTAGACTCCTTATTAAAAACTATTTGGTTTTATGTAAAAATATATTGAGTTATACAATGCTGAATTCTTTTTACATTTCACAACATAATTGTCAATTCACTCTGTTTTACTTAAAAATAGGACCTCCACGCCAGTCTTGGTAGTGCATGTCTATAATCTCAGCAGTCTAGGAAGCTGAGTCAGAAGGATCAAAAGTTCAAGACAATCCTGGGCAATTTAGCAACTTAGTGAGACTGTCTCAAAATTTTAAAAAGGGCTGCACATATGGCTCAAAATAAAGACCCCACTCCTGGTATAGAAAAAAAAAAAAAAAAGTAGGACCATCAACTTAAAACACCCAAAGAAGTCGTTGGTACTAAATCACAATTTAGTTAAAGGGGGAAAAAATTTTAAGAAATGTTAGGGGATTTTAAAGGACTGAGTTACCGTAACAAAGTACCTGAAATGGGGTACTTATAAAAAAAAAAAAGAGGTTTATCAGTTCATAGTTTTGGAGGCTGAAAGTCTAAGTTAAGCAGCCCCATTTTTTGGCCTCTGGTCAGAACCTGATGGTAGATGCCATTATGGTGGGAGCGCAGGTGACAGGGGTCTCATGGCAAGACAGAAATCCAGGGGCTGAGGAGAGGCCAGTCTTGTCCTCTCATAACAATGCACTCTCGCGAGAACTCACTGGAGTTCCACAAGTGCCACATTAATCTCTGCTAGATGCAGTACTTCCAATGCCCTAAGCCCTTCCTGCTAGGTTCCACTGTCACACTGAGGACCAAAACTCCCAAAATGTGAACCCTTAAGGGACAAACATCCAAATCTTAGCAAGGGTTAATAGCTCTAAAATGTTGTGATAATGTGGCTAACATTTTGGATATTCCTGAAAATATATGTGCTATTCCTTGCTAATGATGCATTTTCTTTGTGTTAAGACATAATTTGAAAGTCAGAAGACATCATTTCAAGTCAAGAATCCACTAGTCAATTCCTGCACCCACAAGGCTGAGCCAGGAGAATTGCCATGAGTTCGAAGTTAGCCTGGGTTACGCAAGCAAATTCAAGGCCAGCCTGCACTATATGGTAAGACTCTGTTTCAAAAACAAAACAAAACAAAACAAAACAAAAAAATCCACTACTTACCGTACATATAACCTTAAACAAATCATTTAACCTCTTTGAATTTCAATTTTCTCATATATTTGGAGTTATAATATTTACTCTTTTTAAAATATTTACTCTTTAAGGTTATTCTAAGGAAGAATTAAAATATGAGAGATCGTTTACAAAGTCTAGGATACAAAGAATTGTTAATTTTCTTATTTCAGACACAAACATCATAAAATAATATATTCTGCCCCTTGACAGAAACTGTTTAAGAATTTTGAAGATAATCTCAGCTACAGGAATTAATTCCACAAACTCAGTAAGCACATTCCTCTTGCCTATGTTATTTTTGAATTTTTAAAACATGTCTATTGTTATTATTACTATCAGTCATAACTTTCAGTGGGAATTCATTAAGAATCTTTTTAATGTTAAATGAATTTTGGATTTCTTTTTCCTTCTTGATGGTAAAATTATTGAAATTTTTATGAATTTCATATATAATAGAAAATGAATCACATTACATCAAAAAGAGTGTTAAGAATCCATCTGATTTTAATGGAGATTTTTCATTTGTAGGTATGATATTGGTTTGAAATATTTAGTTCTGGTCAAGAGACTAATTACTACATTGGAATCTATTGATCAGTTAGTTTTATCAACTGCTATAACTCATGTCAGTAAGAGTAGCCTAATGCTGTGGGAAAATTTTTTTAAAAACCTATTTTATAATTGAGGTATTATTGGATGAAAATGAAGCTAAATAAAGCAAGTTAAACTAGATGAATATGAAGCTTCTAGATGAAAACAGGATTTTTTTCTTACTATTTTTGAATAATTTTGTCTTAATATTAACAATATAGGAACAATATCTTGCATGACAGTGTAAGATAATAAACTAAAGACAAGCCCTATAATTCTGGTGACTCTAATTAAAAGAGCCCATTCTAAAATCTATACATATTGTTAATAGTTATTCTGGTTAAATCTTTTAAAATCCTGATTTATACAATTGATTGACCTATTTTCATCACATAAAAGAAAAATGTCCAACAGTGGTTTTGATTGACAAGATAAGTTTGTGGAATGGTGGGTACAAGACTGACTGGAGTCAGACAGTCTTGATTGAAGAAGTGGTTCTACCAACAACTCTGCCCTTGAACAAATCATTCCAGTTTCTACACAAAAATGTAAGAGAGTTTAACCAGTGTAGTGGATCAGTAACTGGTGGTCAATTTAAACACCAGTTGAACTGAATCAGTGTGATGCTGAGTGTAGATGACTCACCTGAGGACCTGTTACCAGCATATAAAAAGGAGGCCCAGAGAGGAAGAGTAGCATTGTGAGTTCTCCTAAGTGTTGTTGTTTGGAGCCGTTGATTCTCCTGGAGAAGCTTGTGGAGCTTCTTCCCTGATATGAACTTGGTTGTTTTCATCATCAAAGGAGCTCCGGACTTTGTTGCTCAGGATGGCTGCAGTTCACTCTGGGGGAGCTTTGGTTCTTACTTTGAGCATCACTTTCTGGCTCCAGAGAAGAATATGTGTGCTAATCGCCAGGAGAAGTTTGTCACACGGGCTTCCTGATATGTGCTCGGCTGTTCTCATCGTCAGAGGAGCTTGGGACCTCATTGTCACTGAGGATGGCTGTTGTACTTTTCAGGGGAGTCCTGGTGCTTATTTTAAGCATTGCTTCTTGGCTCCAGTGCAGAACCCTCAACCTGCTGGCATACGTCCTTCACCTAGCTGGTATAGACTTTCTAGCCTCCACCACTGACCTTTGGGCCTTCCCAGCATAGATCCATGGGATAGATTTGCATGGGTCATTGTCATGGCCTCTGGAGTTTTCAGCTGAACTCTTGCAGATTTGCCATGGGATCCAGACCCTCAGCTGAATTTTCTAATTCTTTAGCGTTGTGGACAGATTTCCTGCACCTTCCTTATATTTGACTCCTCGTGTGACCATTATAAATAATACTATAAATTATGTATCCTCTATGTAATTGCTCTTGTAACTCCCAGCTTCAACAGCCAGTCTTGGTGATACGCACCTGTAATCCCAGAACTTTCAGAGAGTGAAGCAGGAGGATTGCAAGCTTGAAACCAACCTGAGCAATTTGATGACTTTCTAAGACCATGTTACAAAATTTTTAAAAAATTAAAAAGGGGTGAGTTTGGGGACATAGCTCAATGCAAAGGCCCGGGGCTGGATGAAGCAGTGCTTAAAGTCTCTTCCAATTGCAAAATTTTGCAGTACTGTGGGTTATTTTTAATTTCAACACTGGCTTGAAAATGGATTTTTGGATCTTTCTCTTTCTTTCAATTTTGTCTGGTTGAATGTTAATCCTTGAGACGAGTTTAAGTTTATACAACAAAAGCTTTTGCCAGGCATAGGACTAGGACTATCTTTTCCTCACCTCCCCTCTCCATACCACTTTCTGGTTAAGACAACCCAACAGTGGACTGAGGGAATTTACTCAAAAGAGGCAATGTCAGAAAGTATGAGCTGAAGGTTGCAAGATGATGAGGGACATCAAAACCCAAAATAATCTTTAGCTTCAAGGACTAAATCACTGGAATGGAGCATTCCAGACATGCATGCTACTGCATGGAAGGGAAGAATCCTAATTCAGTTACCCAAGTGCTTTGGATAAATAGGCAAAAATGAAGCTATGTGCAAATTGACATTGTTGCATCAAGTGCTCTACCATTCAAGGATTGGGGAGATTCACTATGGCATAACCAGGTGTTATGATTTATGTCTGCGTGCTCCCAAGGGTCTCAAATGATCATGGGAGGGGCAGGCATTTTGGATGTGGCTGAGTCTAGAGTTTGTGATTGATTCATGATCCAATGCTGGGATTAAGGGTGTGAAATGCTACACCCTCCCTAGGCTGGGTAACCTGCATGCAATATAAGGGACCCAAGAAGGTTTCTCTGTCTGTCTCTCCTCTCTCTCTGATTCCTTTTGCTGTCTTCCACTGCCATTAACTGCCATTCCCCTCTACCATGTACCACCCTGCCTTAGAGCCCAGCCAATTATGGACTGAAACCTTTACAAACTGTAGGCTAAACAAACCTTTCCTCCTTTAACATTTGGCATCCGATATTTTGTCCCAGCAACAAGAGAAAAGTAACTAACACACCAAGGTAGAATATACATAATGACAAAATGCAATTTTCCTTCTCACTTTTGGAATCACCATGATTTCTATCACCCCCCCAACATGGACCATAATCAGCACAGGTCCATGTTGGGGGTGGTGGAAATCACATGTCTGAAAGAGTAGGGATTCTTGTCCTGGTGATTAGTAACCACAGAACTTCATCAGTAATAAATCTCTAGCACTCGAGGTAACCAAAGCCAGAAAGTTTTAGTGGAAAACACCAATTATGGAGTTTAGTCGAAGGGCATCTGAGTTCTGTCTTCAACAGTGGACAGTAGCAGGGGAACTACAAGATTGCTAGGGATAGAGGAGAAATCCAACTAGTCAAGTAATGGGGTCTTGAGGGCACTGTAACTTGGAGTATTACAATAATTGTAATCTTATATATACAATGAGATTGAACTGTATCTTCATATCAATGTTTCTATATAATTTCTTATCTTTATCCATTCATTTTGACTAAGAAGAGAAATGTATATGTAAGGATTTACTATACTTTCTAACAAACATCATTCACTGAATGTTGCATGTTTTAAAATTTTTTATGATTTCAAAATAAATCACTTTTATAGAACTATTGGTGCAATAAACTTAGGCTTTAATAAGGCTCCATTTTAGAAAATAGAAAATTTGAAAGATTAAGGCATATTTTCCCATTACATTTTTATATTATTTAATACAAAACAAATCATTCAATTGGCTTCTATGAGCATACAGCCTGTTCTGTTTTAATAGTTATTGAAGAATATATCCAAAATAAGCTGAGGAACAGTTGCAATCATTCTTCAAAATATTAAAAATTATGATCATGTACGTACATATATGCATATTTTGTGTGTATATATACAGAAATATATAACCATACAGATAATATATGTGCATGTATGCATACCTTCCCTAATCTAAAGAGGCATGTATAGAAATGTTAACAGTAATTAATTCTAAGCTTACAATTGTTACTGAGTTTTATTCTCTCTTAGAATATATTCTAGCTATTCTAAAATAACCATGTCACCACCGTGGGCCTTGCTGAACTTTGCCCGGACTACATGGCTGTCCAGGATACTACAACCCAACATCCCCTTCCTTTATGCTTCACCCAGAGTCAAATTTGATGCCTCTGCCTGCCTTCCTGATTTTCTCTCATGGGTGGTTTCATGAGGAAATTCCTATACATATAAGAAGTCATTGAACACTGAAGTCAATGTTTAAAGTTTTAAAAAATTTATTGCAGTAAAAGACTCATTGCCATTAATTCCCTCTCAAAATCCTCCCTCTCACTTCAAACACATTTATCTTATCATTCCTGAACTTCAGGAAAGACTTACTGAAGCAGTTCAGGAAGTCTTTCCTGAATATTTTTAGGGTTGTGATACAAAATGTAGTGAATGCTGCTGCTGAATTTTCATCGAACAGAAAGGCAGGCTTGTGAGAGCATGATGGTGAGTCCTCATTCATCCAGTTCACCAGATCTGGCACCATGCTACCTTTTCCTCTACCCCAAAACCAAAATGATCATGAAAAGTAAATGTTTTCAATCAGTTCAGGACATGGAGACAACCAAGATGGTAAAACTAAATACTTACAAGAGAAGACTTTCAGAACTGCTTCAGAAATTAACAAGAACAATGGCATATGTGTGTCTGAAGTAAGGGGGACTGTTTTAAGGGGTTTAATGGCAATGTGTCTTTTACCGTAATAACTGTTTTAAATTAAACTTTCACCATATTTTGGCTTATTTATATTTTCTTCAATTTCTATGCTACTTATATATTATTGTGTAGTAAAAATGTTAAGCTTTTACATGCTGCTAATTTAATTGATTCCATGAAAGATGTATTTGTACCTAATTTTACATTTTACTAAATTATCTAAAGAATATACTCCATCATTCATTTCATCACTGAAACATTTGCTATGCCTATTATGGAAAAGAGCCAATGCTAGGGACCATGGTGGATACAAAAGTCAAAATAAATTCATGAAGTCAAGAACATGGAATCGAAATATAAATGAAGGGGTCAGGTTCAGTGCTCTGAGAGAGGCACAAAGCAAATACTGAAAAAGTCTGAAAAAAAGGAATAAAGGTATCTGTTTGGAGGATTGGGGGAAGTGGCTGCAAAGGTGGCATTTCAACTTGACACTAAAGGAACAGGTAAAGTTTTTCTTTTTTAATTAATTACATTTATTGGCACATTTTAGGTCTACATAATGATCACATTCATCATAGGGAATTTGTACCTGTACATGACACAACTTGATTCTATTTTTCACCATTTCAATACCAGCATTTAGTATAGTTTTATTTCTTGATAATAGCCATTCCCCCACCCTCCCCTCAGCCCTCTTCCTCTCCTTATTTAAAGTTTTGTTTCCATTTTTTCTTTCTTTTCTCATTTTTCCCTTCCTTCCTTTTCCTCTCCCCATCCCTAATTCCCCTTCCCATTTGAACATTTTCTTCCTGTTTCACAATATCTCTTATAAATTTTAGTCCTTATTTAACTTTTGGTTTCTCACACAAGAGAAATGATATGGTATTAATCCATGTGTGTCCAGTTTATTTTACTTAAGAGTATTTCCTCGAACATCCATTTAGCTAGAAAGCTCTAAAGCTTATCCTTCTTTATGACTGAATAGTACTCTGGTGTATAAAAAAACATACATCTTTAGCCATTCATCATTTTGGACATTTGGACTGTTTCCAAGATTTAGCTATTACAAACTGTGCTGCTACAAACATGGGTATGCATATATCGCTGTGGTATGATGCTTTTAATTCTTTCAGAAAAATACCAAGAAGAGGAACAGTCAAATGGGATCCTCTAGTCCTAGTTTTTTGAGGAAAGTCTACACTTATTTCCACTGTGATTGCACCAGTCTACACCCACACCAACTATGCAGAAGTATTCCTTTTTCCCCAAAGTCCCACCAGCATTTGGTATTGTTTGATTTTTTTGGTAATAGCCATTCTTTCTAAGGTGAGAGGGAATCTCAGTGTTGCTTTAATTTGCATTTCTTTTCTTTCTTTTTTTTTTTTTTTGGTACCAAGGATCGAACTCATGACCTTGTGCTTGCCAGGCAGATGCTTATGCTGCTGAGCTAAATCCCCAGCCCCTATTAATTTGCATTTCTCGAATGACCAATGGTGCTGAATATTTTTTCATATGTTTATTTGTCATATCTACTTTTTCAAGAACAGATAAATTTTTTACTGTAAAATTTTGTTAAGCAAGCTTGGCAGTTTGGATCTCAGTTCAAGGAGTGCTTAGGAGTTTGAAACTGAGTACATTTATCCTCCTTCCAAAGTCAGTATTAAGTAACATGGTTCAGAACTTCCCATTTCCATTTTCCCATCCACTAATGTTTTCTTGGTTATGGTCTTTCATCCATCCTAGTCCTGAACTTGAATCAGGGAGGTGTTTTCTAAGATTTTCACCCTTGGTTTTATAGCCATCTCATGTGGTTTCCTCATAAAGGAGATCTCATTATTTTTAAAGATATTTTTGTTTCTCATAGTGATCACATCTCCATTTTTACTGATGATCACAGTGGCTTTTGTCAGACAGCCCAATTTCCTGTGGGTTCTTCCTAACAGAACACTGTGAATTCAGTAACAGAATACTGTGAATTCAATCTCTGAATGGTCTGTTTTAGTTGGATCAACTCTCTTTCTGCAGCTTCAGAAGAGGGACATGTCCAGGCTTACCAAAAGAAGACATACTATAAAACAGGTCACATTCTAATAGATAAAAATAGAAGAGAGGGAAGACACAATAGCAAAAGGCCAGGTCCTGATACTCTGTCTTCAGTTCACAGAGCACTCGAATTTATAAATATGTGATATGTACCTGATTTATATATGTAAAACAGCATAGGTGTGCACCATGATCAGAATCCCACAGATCTCCATTTTACCTGAAGAATGTGGCTTTAAAATGGCTTAGTACTTCAGTCTTCCAAGTTTGGAAACATCACCTGGAAAATGTGGAAAGCTATTTTGTCAAAAATGTAATGTCTTACTGTTCAAATATCTTTGTACTGCTCAAATATCTTTGTGACATGTAGATGATAAGCATAAGTGGTATTGACCTGGTGTGTTCATGTGCATTGCTAACATAATCTAGTGTCAAATTCTGCTACACAGTGTTACTTGGCTCACCACAAGCTTGAAATACAAACACTGCCATAGCTTGTCGCTTTGAATACATATCCACTTTCTATGGATGCTATCCAATTTCATAAGACTGTGGGGACTTGAAAACCATTGAATGTATAAAAGCAGCTCCCAATCATTTCTTTATCTCAAACCTCCCACCTGTTCTTTACTGTTAATAGATGAGTTGTTAGAAACTAAAATTCCTGACATTATCATGTGGAAAGAAAAGCAGTTCAAAGAAAAAAAAATACAATAGAATACAAAGTTCTTCGGTGAAATGCTGTCTTTGAATGTAACACAGACAAAGCAGTTATTCATAAATATGAGGTAACATTCTTTTAAATTTTATTTAGGAAATGTTATAGTAGCTGAAACTGAAGTATACATGTATTTCCATAACATGTCATTTTTTCTTCCAACTCAGATACATAGACTTATTATTATAAAGTTATTATTATAAAGAATTTGTAAGGTTTTTCATTTTACAATAATAAGCATTTCAACACTTTTTTGAGAGGAAAAGGATGTTTAGAAAATTTTTTGAATTTTTCTAGAGAGGAAACCAATATTTAGGTCTGAAAACATGAACAATTATTCAACCCCTTTCCATACCCCTATCTCCAAACATCATAACAATTAAAATTTGATTTCTTTTTTTAAAAACTTACACAAGCATTTCATTGTAAGAGAAAGAAGAGGAAGGGAAAGAAGTATGTGAGGAATAGGGGGCTATTCTACAGGTCTGTAAAATTTGGACTAAAATGCTCTTGTTGTAATGTACTGAGTACTGGGCATCATATTCCTGTCAGGTTCACCAGGGCAAGAAAGTCAGAGTGGAATGCGATGAGAAAACCCCTGAAACAGAGATAGAAAAGCATGAAAGAACATGCAGCTTGTTATCTTGAGTTTATAGTTTGTAAACTTTTTGAGAATAAGAATTCTTTTTCCTCTAAGTGTTTAAAATGTGGGTCCCCATGTACAACAGTAATTGTACTTTTGTCTATTTAGTTTTCAGGTCATGCTTGGGACCTATACAAAATTATACATTCTTTACAACAATAACTCCATAGTTCCCAGACCTTGCCTTCTCTGGCCCCAAGATCTGAGGCTGGGACATAGTTGTTTTCTGTTCATGGATGGGTAGCATTTTGAGTCATAGAGTAATTCTGCCTAAATTATGATAAGCTGTAGGTCCCTGGGTCCCACAAAAGACTGGATTGATTTGGGAATTTTTTTTTTTCCCCTGCCATCTTAGCATGGTAAAGATTGCAGAGCCAAGTGTAGTTAATGTTCAGATTAACAAGGCAAACAAGGGTGGGAGGGAGACAGGGATGAGGGGAGTTTTTCTCTTGTACCCTAAGGCTTGGTATATGTGGAAATTCATGAAGTTTGGGGAACAGTAAGACCAATGGAAAACCAAAGAAGAGGCAAACTACTCAGTTCTCTTCCATTCTACCACCTGTCCCTCTGCACAGGCACATAATTCAAAGAGGCCAGTGCTGCTCAAAATTCTTGTCCATTGTTCCGTCAGGATTTCTTTTCCTTCAGTTTTTTAAACATTGTAGAAATGAGGTCAATACTCTGTGATTGTCATTTTGTTCCAAATTCTTGAAATATTTTATTATTTACAAAGGTTTCCCTACCAACTCAGAACACGAAAAAATATGAATGTGCAAACATGAGAACTTAATAATAAAAATTTCAGTTATCATGTCTTTGGTTAAACAACATTCTAAAAGGATTTTAAAAAAATCATTTAAAAATAATTTTAAAATACCTTTATTTTGATTTTTTGTACATAAATAATACATTCATTACATAAAATTTAGAAAATGGTATAAAGAAGTATAAAGTGGTATAAAGTGGTATAAAGAATAAAACAAAAATCGTCTCAAACATTACCTTAAAAGGTATGCTTTGGAATCCATCTTTCCATACCTTTCCCATACACATCCACCTTCAGACATATACCCACATTTCAAAAGGGGATCAGAGTACTGTTTTGAAAGCTACCTAACCTTTTCACCTCATATAATATTGTGGTATCTTTTCATATCAATGTATGTACGTAGATCCACATTCTGCTGTTTCTGTGCACCATAATTCAACTCAGTACTTAAGATGTATTAGCCTTGTTGTATGTATTTCTACTCTTACAAGATGTTGATGGAAATATTCTTCAGCATGCATATTCAAATATATGTCCAATTACTTTTTCCTAGGAGAGGAATTGCTGGGTCAAACAGTTTGCATATTTAAAATTCCAATACATGCTGTTAAACTGCCTTGCAGGGAGCTTAAGCCAATTATACTCCCACTCCCAGGATATAAGAATGTCTCTGTTTCTACCAATCCAATATGAGGGTTTTTCTTTGTTTTTTACTTTTTAAAAAAATCTTCATCATTAATAAACAAACAAATAAATTTCATTAGTCTTGTTTGTGTGAAACTGACTACTGAGACTGAGTATATCCTGTAATTTTTTTTTACCATAAGCCATATTTAAAAAAAAAAAAACTTTTCTTTTGACTGTCTCTTAGTTGTGGGGGGTTTTTCATAATCTTTGCATAATGGGGCTATAACTGTTAATCTCTGTAGACTATATCCTCCTGAAAGCTAAAACCCATGTTCTTCATCACAATTTAGCCTGCCTCTAGTGCAAAGCTCGTGCCAGGGCAGAGAGTCAAAAATACTTGTAAAATGACTGACTTCGCCTATCCATGTATGTTAGATAGTATTTTCCTAGTGTGTTATGTATCTTTTAGTCTTATTGCTTTATTTTCCCCATCCAAAGTTTTTAAACTTCATATAGGAAAAAAACTATCACCATATTCCTTTATGAATATATGACTATAAAGTCATCCCATTCCCATACTAAGATTATAGAAACAGCAAATATTTATGTAATACTGCACATGCCAAAAGCTGCTGCAAACATTACTTATGTTCATTTACTTCATTCTTCTAACAAGACTTTTGTCTAATAAAGTATGTCATATCGGTGCCCCCAATATCCAGTTATTCTCTTTTAAAAGGCTCTTCTAGCTATTCCTTTTAATTGATTTAATTAACTTTAATTTTCCAAATCAAAAAGAGGAAAAGGGATAAAACATATTTGTCTTTACTTCTTATTCTAGTTGTCCCCATTTTCCTTGTACATATGTGTATAATTTATATAAATCATTGCATACTGTAAGCACTGTTCTACAACCTGCATATTTTACCTAATAAAATATAGAGGTTCTTTAAAATCATTTTAAAATTTTTTGTTGCAATGAGTTAAATTTATAAACTTGGGGCCATTTTTTAATCTTTAAAATGTACAATATTCTCACTTAAATATATTACTTCTGTTTTTTTCAGCTTTCCTTGTGTTCTTCACCACATTTTCTTGTTTAAATTCCACATTTCTCTTAAGCTTGTATTGAACAGATTTAAAAAAAAAAAAAAAAACTTTTCTTTACATGATAGACTACAAGACAATAACTTTTTCCTTAACTTGCATTCACATGTTTACCAATGAGGTTGAAATCTTTTCATATATTTATTGAACATTTGTATTCGCTATAAGTTCAACCTCTCACCTTTACACAACTCAGTGATTCAATATCAAAATCATATAGTCTTGAGCTAGGATGTAGCTCAGTGGAAACGCACTTGCCTAGTATACACAGAGCCTGGGTTCCATCCTCAGTACTACAAAAAAATAATTAAATAAAAAGAAAAAGTAAAAAAAAAAAATGTGCTCTTCATCTTATAGTTTATTTAATACCTTTTCCCTACTTTCTTTCATTTACCTATAGTGATAAGGAAAAAAATCTACCATGGAAATTTTTCTTTCTACTTACTCTTCCTTTACATCACCACCAGTTTGTTCAGGGTCTCCATTCCTTTAACTACAGACAAGTGACGCTATTGTTTCCCCACTTTCACTTGCTTCCCTCTCTATTTAAATAGAAGACAGATGAAGTATAAGTCTGTTTATATTCCATTGTACATAAGGCTAATGGTATACCACTGTCTATGAAAGTCAGCTTACATTGTTACCTTTTTCTATCTTGTCTTCCATCACTACTCTACATTTTTCTCATAGTTCAGTGAAACTAAGCCATTTAATGTTCCAAGATATGTTGCATGTTTTTATGACCCTATGCCTAATTCTCCTGCTATCATACACATCTGGAATGTCCTGCCATTTTTTTCTGTCTTTTGAAATTATAACCTTTTTTAAGGTTCTCCTGGAAAATCATCTCTGAGAAAAGTTTCCTGTCATCTTCACTTCTGAACTCCCAGAAGAACTTCGTTTTTCTTAAACTATGTACCCATTTTATTGTTGTCATTGCTAGAAATTTGTAAATTGTTTAAGCAGAGAGAATATGTTTTACGTCATGGTGTAGTGAAATGGACTGGTCTATCTGGTGAAGATCTGATCAAAGGCCCATTGTTTACTTATTAGTTGTTTTAGATTGAGTAAGAAATTTAACCAAGAATCTCAAGGTCTTCAGTTGTGAATTGGTAGTGGAAGTAGTGGTACCACTATCAACATTAGGGGTAATGGTTTATAATTAGTAAATTTTGTATGCCCTGAGTTCTTATCACATTTTGTTAATGCATTGATGTGCTATATTCTACATCAGATGATAGCAACATTTTCAAAATTCTTGCATCATAAATATGGCCTCAAAAATACAAACCATGCTGGAGATTTAGCTCAGTGGCTCAAGCATTTGTCTGGTAAGCACAAGATTATGAGTTCAGTCGATGGTACAAAAAAACAAATCAAACAAAAAAAATTATCACTGGTCTTTTGGGAAGGTAACAGAATTTTTTAAAAAAATATTTATACTTACCTAAAAGTAAAGAAGAGCTTTAAATATATTGAGTATCTAATTCTAGCTTAAAGATAGATGGCATTATTATAAATTATAAATTATTGTTAATTGTCATGATAGAAACCACAGAAAATAAAATTTATTTTTATGAAAGGACTAACATGTGGATAAAAAGACACAATGAGAAAGTTAGCTCTTCTAATTCCTTCAGTCTTCAAATGTAGACCAAGGCAAAGAGTAACTCAATTGGTGAAGAGGATAATTCATTTCTCATTGACCTCACTTCTATTATTCTATAAAATAAGTTTTAAAATAATTAACAACTTCTGGTGTTTCTCCTCACAGCAGCATCACATGATATAGACATACCACATTTTGTATACATAATAGTATGTGCATAGAAATCACCTATCTATTTCAGAACGCAATTAGAAAAGAAGGAATAGATGTCTCTCTTTTTTAATGTCACTATTTCCTTTCCATTAAAAATTTTTTTTCTATCAGTACCGGGGATAGATCTCAGGACCACATGCTTGCAAGGCAGGTGCTTATGCCACTGAGCTAAATCCCCAGCCCCTTTTCCATAAAATTTTAATCCCCTTCTTAAGACTCTGAGCAAAAGACCTTGCTTTCCACATAACTGAAACCATGAAGCTCTCTCCCCCACTCTCTGTATTATCTATTATCCCTCTTTTTCTAAACTTAAATTTCTTTACAATATCCATCCTTTCTCCTTTTCTTTTATTTTTATTGAAATATAAAAGACCTTAAAAATACAAGTCTTTAAGTGTGTTGCTCAGGGTTTATCTATGTTGTAGCATGTATTAATACTTCTTTTTGCCAAATAATAGTTGGCATATATACATTTTGTTTACTCATGTATCTGTTGATGGACACCTGAACTGTTTCTACCTTTTGCCTATCATAAAACACCTGTGTTCAAGATTTTACATGGATGTATGTTCTCGTTCCTCTTGGTTAAAGACCCAAGTTTTTAAACTTTGATGAAATCTAATTTACCTGTCTTTTTCTTTTTTAGCTTGTGTTTTTGATGTAATATCTAAATACTATCGCCTAATCCAGATAATGAAGATTAACTCCCACAATTTTTTCTAATAATCATATATTTTTACCTCTTGCATTTAGATCTATGACCCATTTTGAGTTCATCTGTGTTTGTGGTAAGAGAATTTTCAACTTATTCTTTTGCATGTGAGTATCCAGTTGTCCCAACACAATTTGTTGAAACTACTTCTTTGAATTAATAATCTTATTGAAAAATTAATTGACCATTAACAAAAAGTTGTTCATTCTTTTTATTGCTAACATTTCATTTTATGAATATATGACAGTTTATTCATCCTTCTCTTTACAGATATTTAGGTTGTTGCTAATTGGGGTTTATGAAGAATAAGTCTGCTATGTATGTTTGGTCTTTGTTTACTATGAATAAATGTTATGTCTTAATGTACATGTTTTATAGAAATATGCACTTATTTCTCAGTAGTATATACTCAGGAGGATTCAAGTTCTTCAGAGAAACATAATTAATAGACTATATATCATATATATGTATACATATAGCATATATGATATAATATGATTTTTAGCAATTGATTCACACAATTATGGAGACTGGTAAACTCAAACCCTGCATAGTAGACTGACAAACCAGGAACTTAGGGAAAGAATATACTACAATTCCAGTCTGAAAACCTTTAGGCTGAAAAACCAGGTAAAGCCAGTTTTCCAGTTCAGCTGTAAAAGCTCAAGAATTTCTCCTGCACAGAGAAGGTTTATTTTGATTTTCTACTTAGATCTTCAACCAATTAGATGAGACCTATCCAATGACAATTTAAATATGAATCCAATCTAAGATCACTCTCACTTAATTACCCTGAACAGTATTTACCTAAAAATTGAGCATTATAACCCAACTAAGCTGAAACAACATCAACTATTACAGTTGGATCACAAGGTAGGCATATGTTTGGTTTCAGTAGACAAAGTTTTCCAAAGTGGTCAGGTCACTTACATTTTCATCTGCAGAGTACAAGAATTTAGATAGCTTTACATCTTTCATTGCCAACACTTGGCACAGTCAGTATCTATAACTTAAGATATTCTGATAAGTCTGTACAGTATTAATATGTCATTTTGATTGCAATTTGAATTTCCCTGATGAGGAATTATATTGAACAGTTTACCCTGTACTTATTGGTCATTCGGAAATCATCTCTGTAGAGTACTTGTCCAAGATTTTCCCATTTTAAAAATTGAGCTGTTTGGTTTTTCTTATTTATAGAATTTTTTACATATTCTTGATATGAGTCCATTATTAGACACACATAATGAAATATATTCTCTTTTCCCTACCTACTAACCTGATACTGCAGTGTCTTTCAATTAACAGAAGCTTAATTTTTTCCCCATTTAGGTCTATGATCCATCTTGAATTAATTATTGTATATGGAGTGAGGTAGGAGTAAAATACCTTTTTTTCCAGATTAGTAGCCAATTGCTCCAGCACCATTTGTTCAAAATATTATCCTTTTCTCACTGAACTGCAGCAGTAACTTTGCCATAAATCAAGTTCTCAAGTTCTATTTCTGGATTCTCTATTATGTTTCTTTGGTATATCCAGCTATCTTTTTGCCAATACCACACTGTCTTAATTACTGAGCCTTCTAATAAGTTTTGAAATTTGGTAGAGCGACTCTTTCAGTTTTGTTCTTCCTCTAAATTGTTTTGGTTATTCTAGGCCCTTACATATGCATACACTTAGGACCAGACTTCAGTTTGTACATATGCACATGAACCACACACACACTTACGTTATTTTCCTCTCTAATATATCTTGTACCCAAAAATATCCCTTCTGAAAACCTTTTCCTTTGTGCCTGCAATGTTGTTCTCAGACACTTCTCTTGGATGTTCAAGAGTGGTCATCTCATCCTCTCAGCCCCCATCTCCAGCTGGACAATCTTTGGCATCTCTAACTCAGAGGGACTATTAGAAAAACCATCACGTTTTCTCTTATAACTTCTCTTTCTATATTCCCAAGTCATTTTTACTCTAACCTAACTATCTTTGACTCTTAATACTTGTTTCACCATGAGAACTAGGGATCAAGTCAAACTATGGCCTAGGAAACAGGGAAAAAAAAGTTTGTTGAAGGAAGCAGTTTTGGGAAATGATTTCCCGCTCCTAGGACAACTTTTTGTTCCTCTGCATATTATAGTTCAGGCTGCCTGGAACTAATAGCAGAAAATGATGCCAACACCCAAGATGGCAGAACAGAAACGGGAAGAACCTGGCCCTTGATGATATCATTGAGCTTGTAATTCTTTCAGATCTGCAATCTATTCTACCTTGGATTTTCTAAATTTGTGAGCTACTAATTTACTTATTACTTAAGGCATTTTAAATTGGGATTTGTTATATGACACTGAAAATATGCTTACTAGGAAATCACACTATATCACGTCTCTCATTTGGGCTGTAACACTGCTATCTGGCCTTTATGGCTTCGTATTAATCCATGTCATACACCTGATGATAGATTGTTCTTAAAGAACTATTATATCATTCAACTTGTCTGAAGATGTTTAGTAACTTCCTGTTGTCTAAAGAACAGTGTTGACTCAGCACTTGCGAGCACTATGAAGCTTTACCCTCCTCATATATTTTGTGTTACAAACACACAAAATTAAGTGCCATCTGTCACGTCCTTCCCTTCCCAGTTTTGTGTTATCTCTGCCTGGAGCACTCTTGCTTCACTTTCCCTTGACTATATGCAATTTTCTTCTCCAAACTTGCTCTGTTTCTTCCACTTCTACCTTCCAGCAAAGTGATCCCTACTCCTTTAAGCTTCTGTGATATTTAGCACTACCTACCTTGCAACCAGGCTGTGTAATTTCTTTGACTACCAGGCCTGTTGAGTAGCTTTTCTGTGAAGATGAAACATTCAGTTTGAGCACTTGAAATGTGGATATAGCAACTGAGGGCCTGAATTTTAATTATGTTTCCATTTAAAAGGATGGCATTGTACCAAATTAAAAGGCTCTTCAGTATGGTTTAAGGATTTTACACACACATACAGAATTATTTTTCTGTAACCACTACAGAAAGTACCTGGAAAGCATTCTTTATTGTCTCCAGAATCTTGTGATTCTGAATATTTCCTGAGGCAATAAATATAGAAATCACATTTACCAAATACATAAGTAAGGATTCCTAGATATTTTTCTCCTTTATTATTATTTTTTTGTCTTTTTTAGACAGGGTTTTGCTGTGCAGTTCAGGCTGGACTTGAGCTCACTTTGTAGCCCAAACTGGCCTCAAACTGGTTTGCAATGATCCTCCCAGGCCTCACCTTCTCAAATGCTAGGATTATAGGTGTGTGCCACTGTGCCTGGCATTTGTTCCAAATTTAAACACGGAAGAAATATCTGGATGACCCAGATTCCAGTTTGTAGTCAAGGAACAGATCACTACTTCAATTTTAAGAGGACCCATCATCTATGACTCTCTATTCTCCTTAGAGATTTAAAGGAACTCTTCTTTCCTTATTCAAAGTTGTTCTTTGCGTTTTTTAGAGTGCACAGAACCAAACCAAGAGCTCTGCATAGGTTAGTGAAGGGCTCTACCACATTAAGCCCTCAGTCCAAGTCCTATTTTATTTTATGGTATTATGTTTTGGTTTTGACACAGGATATTGTGATATATTTTGGATTAGTTCTGAACTCTTCCTTTAGCCCAAGTGGGCCTCCTGCCTCAGCCTACCAAGTGCTGGGATTACAAGCATGTGCCACTCCATCCCGCTCTCAAATTCTAGCCTTTAAAAATAGTGAATTTTCAATTGTTTCAAACTTGCTAAAAAAAAAAAAAATTAAAGACAGTACTGACCAAATTTGCCAAACTTTTTTTTAAAATTTTTTTTATTTAAAAATAACCTGGGGAAGGAAGGAGAGTGGAAATGAAAAGACTAAAATGTGGTATGTATGTGCCAACTCCCACAATGACTGCACTATGTATGACAAATGAGTGCTAATACACATGATCAAATAACAGATTCGGAGTTTTCAATTTTCTCAATCTCTTCGTAACATAGGATCTCCCGATATATTTCAGACTAGTTCTGAACTCTGCCTGTAGCCCAAGTGGGCCTTGAACTTGTGGCAGTCCTCCTGCCTCAGCCTACAAAATGCTACGATTACAGGCATGTGCCACTCCATCCAGCTTTCAAATTCCAGTTTTTAAAATTAGTACATACTTGGTATGTATAGGGTCAATGTGAACACGTGTATATATTTAATATATTTACATATAAACATGTACATATGGTTATAACATACATATAATTTATTTTTATGAACCACTTGAGAGAAAATTCCATATATCCTGTTTAACCTTTAATAGGGATAAATGGTCTTCTTGCAAACAAGAATATTCTCCAACAGAACATATTCAGGAAAGTTAAGAGGGATACAATACTTATTCAAATCTTCCAGTTTCATCAATTATCTTTCCAGTTTGTACATCTTAATTTTTTACTTCTATTTATTTATTTGAGACGGTCTCACTATGTAGTCCAGGCTGGTCTTGAACACACAATATAGCCCAGGCTGGCATTGAACTCACAGCCATCCTCCTGCCTCAGCTTCCCAAGTGCTGGGAGTACAGTCTTGCCCCACCCATGCCTGGCTACTTTTACTTCTCTTAACGATTTAAAAAAAAAAATCTTAAATTCTAATTTTGTAAATTTTAAGTACTTTTGGCTTTTTAAGTCATAAAGATTTTTAATTAGTGCTATATTCCACTATTACAGGTATGTTTAAAGTATGGGTGAGGAAGAGTGGGAAAAGTAACTGTAGAGAATGCTATACTTAAAAGAGGCTTTAAAAAATATCTACTGTAATAATATCGTTTATACTGAAAATAGAAAAACAAAAATGGTTTTCCAAGATTTTTCTCAGGAGTAAGAAGTGTTTCATGGAAGCAACTGGCAGCGATATGGACATTTTGGACAGGGACAGAAAAATGCTGTAGTGTTTTGGACACCATGAAAGCGCTAGAGTTTTTAAATAAATATTTTACATCGTGAGAAATGTCTGAGTGTTCAACTTTTTTCTTCTAGGAGGAAATTACACAAATATTTCTTTAAGAAGATAGAAACTTGAAGTCTCTCGCCTTCTCCCCTCAGAACTAAAGTGTCTTTGGCTCTGCTTCTAGGACTTCTAGGAACGTGCAATTAAAATAAGGTCGAAACAACAAACCCCATGCAAGATTACAATTCCCCCCACCTCACTCCATCCCCACCCCGACCCACAACTGCTCCGGAAAAGTCAGAGCCCAACTCCGCGCAGCGCCCCAGTCTAGACGCGGCCCGTTGCTTCCACGACGCCGCCCGCACCCCCGGGGACGGCCCGGCCTCCTGCCGGTCACTCCGCGCGGCCGGGCTCCAAGGGGGTGTGTCCGCCTGTGCGCCTGCCGCCGCCACCGACCCACCTGCTCCCCTCCGCCACCCCGGTCCCCACCGAGCCGCGCCACCGGTCGGCGCGCAAGTTCTGCCACTCGCTCCCGGACACGGCGACCCTTTCGCAACGTGCGACGGAGCTGGGGCTCAGTTCCTTTCACCCTTAAGCCCAAGCCGCTCCTGTCCCCATGTGTGCGCGGGGACCCGCACCCCGTCCCCGCCGGCGGCCACAGCGAGCCCCGCACGGGACAGCTTTCTCCCCCGGCCTCCGACAGGCGTGCGGACTGCGAGGGTCTGGGAAGGGGTGCAGGGCGGGGAAGAGCATCCCCGCGGCGCCGCCACCGCCGCCGCTCCCCGCCAACCGGGCTAAGGGAGGCCTCGTCACGGCCGCCGCCTCAGCGCGGCCGCAGATCTCGCGGTGTTTGCCGCCGCTGCGCCGCCATATTGTGTGACAGTATTTTGGTTTAGACTGGGCTGGAGGAGCGGCGACGAGAGCGAGCGCGAGCCGGGGGGGTGGGGGGAGGGCAGGCGAGCGTGAGGGGGTGGGGGCAGAGAGAGGCAAGGAGGCCGAGCGAGCCGGAGCCGAGCCGCGGGCACGGCGACGCCGCCCAGCCATCGCTTTTGATCCGCAGCGGCCGCCGGCGGGGCGACCCAGCCCGACCCCCTCCCCTCCCCCTCAGCCGGGAGCGGCGGCGGCCGGAGGGAGTTGGCGGGGCGGAGGAGCGGAGGGGGCTGAGCGGGGAGGGAGGAAGGGCTGAGGTGTCCCCCCTGCCTGGTGGACTCGGAGGCGGCGGCGGCGCTGGCGGCGACGGTGGAGACGGCTGCCCTAGTGGGAGAGGCGGCGGCGGCCGAGGAGGAGGAGGGAGAAGCGGCGGCGAAGGGTAAGCGGACAGCGCTGCCGGGCCTCAGCGGGGTCCCCCCGCGCGGTGCTCCTCTCCGCCCCCCGCACCTCCCCTTCCACTGGTAGGGGCTCTGAGGACTCGCGAGGCCCTCGCAGGGCGCCCGCGCCTTCTTCGCCCTCTTCCTCCCTCCGCCCCTGTCCTTCCCCCAGTGGCGAGGCAGAGAGAGGCCCCCCAAGTCCTCCGCACCGGTGGGGGTGGGGAGCATCGGGCCGGGCCTGGCTCCGGGGCTTTGGTGTGGCGGGGGAGGGGGTCATGGGAACCGGGCGCCGGGGGAGCTCAGGGCAGCGGGTGTCGGGAGTTGGGGGCCCGCTCTACCCGCCCGCAGGCATGTGTGCGCTGGTGGCGGGGGAGGCAGAAGCCCTTTTGGGGAGCTGGGATCCGAGTGAAGATGACTTCGGGACAGAGAAATTTAGTGTTGGTCTGACATCGTTCCCTTTCCGATTTTGGTTTTCTGCAGCCTGCTTTGAAGTGAGGAGCAAGCCCTACTGTGACTGTATGGCCCCTTGGAACTCGCAGTGTATTTCTAGTTTTCTGTTCGTGCACCTCCACCCCTGCAATTGTGGTTGAGACAATGAGGTTGAGAGGGTCTCTTGGCCTTGCTGAACAGGTGACAGGTGGATGGATCTTTCTGCCGTTGATGCTGTGGGATTGTTCGGGCAGAGTTGTATACCAGACTGTCAGCATGTTAGTTTGTATTTATATATTTGGCCGTGTTTCATTCCATATATAGTATATTTGTGATGTTAGGGTTCCATTCAAGTCAGTTTAATTGTACTGGAGAAATTCTTTAAATGTTTCTGATAAGAGGGGTTTCCAGGAGAGTGGAGGGAATTTGCGGCTTCACAGGAGTTCCTCAAGTAGATCGTGAAATTCATGTCTCCAAAGCAAAGGTTGTTCAGTGCCTTCATTGGAAAGTTCTTGAACGCTAAGGTCGTGTTCACAGCAACAGTAAGGCAGTGTAATTTGCATCCATTTTGTCTGCTTTAGGTTAAAAGTTTGTACAGTGCAAAATTTTAAGATCAGGTTGATTAATATTTTATAAAAGGAAGTAGTTTCTAACTACTCAAAGAAGCTGTTGCTCATTATGCAATTTCAGATTTGGCTGGGAATTTTGATGGTCATGGAATAGAATATTTGCTTTCAGTTTTTACACTGTTACTGCTTAGTAGTAGAGTCCTGACACCTTTTCAAAAATACCTTTAAATTCTTTGTAACAGTGAGATCAAAGTTGATTTTAAAACTTGACAGTTTGAGACTAACTTTTGAAAACAGTATTTCCTAGTAAAGGAAGATTTTCTTTTCATTTTGTTGTGTGCTTTGGTTGAGCACTTTAATTAGGAACTGTGAGAAGAATTGTCAGATAAATGAGATACAGACTAAATTAGGGCCCAGTTAAAAGAAAGATCCTATAACTGTTTAAAAACGTGTGTGGAATGAGTATGTTGAATGATGGTACTCTCAGCATGTTAACAGGAAATAGAGCAAAAATTCCAGTGATTCAAAACTTCTGTTTGGGTTTTTCCCCTTAAGTCTGATCAGTTTCTTATAGAGGGTGCTTAAGTTTTAAGCCTTGGTAAATCGGAAGAAAAGTTGAGTATGTTAATTAGATTAGTAAGGTTGCTACTAAATGTACTCATTTTATTTTTCTCCTGGCTGTATGAAATTTTAAAGTATTCTCCAAAGGACACTAGTTAAATGACCACTATATGCACCCTGGCCTGTGTTCTTTGTAACTTATTAAGTGGATGCAATGATCAGATGCTTATGATGCATCATGTTTCCTGAAAATACAAACTTTAACTTCAGTCAGTCCCATTAGGTTAAAATAGTGCCAATATTTGGTCCTTTCTTTAATGGAAAGAAGTACTTGCCTTCAGCTGAAGATACTGTAAGACTTGTGTACAGTTATTACAATGAAATGAGAACTACCAAGATTTCTAATTATTGAGTATTATTTAGTATTAGTAACATATTAGACTTGGATAAATGTCTTACTGTAATTGGTCTTGTGTCTTAACAGAAATAAAACTAGTCTACTTCTGTAATTTTCTCTGTAAGGAAAATTCATTTCCTAATGTACTGTTTAGAAAGAAATGTATGTATGTGTCAGTGAACCTGCTGCAGTTTGAAAAGTAAGTGCAATGAGTAGAGTGTCTTATTCAATGAGTTATATGCTAGAAAAGCCTCTGAGGAATGTCTTGAGTTTTCTAAAATTGGCAGGTTTTTAGTTATATAAACAGATCAAGACTAAAAAAATTTTTTTTATAATTGTTGGTGTAGTTTAGAAGAAACTTTCTGTCTTGTATTACAATTTTTTTTTTAAAAGAAAGTTCCTGGTAATCTTTACAATAAATAAATCAATCTCATAAATAATACTGCAAAGATTTTAGTGCCATTATATCTATACTTGGCCAGGTTCCCATGATCCAGAAAAAAGTAGTAACACTTTGTTTCACATATGCGATCTTTATTTGATTTAAGATAGGGACTCTTTAATATAAAAGATTATGAGATAATTGAGACAAGTGTGGAAATTAGAGCAAAACAGTACTAAGGAGGAGGAAATAGGGAATAAGATGGTGGTAGAGGAGTAGATGAACAGTTTCAGGCAGCTAGGAATATGAAGATAAGCATAGTAGTGACTGCCAAGTATAGGAAAATGATCATGTTGAACTATACTAAGGACATTAGTTCTGAGTCTTGATAGGCTCTGACTATAAATGTCAGACCGTATTAAGAATGATAGATTTTAGAGATGCTGAAATTATGTGAAATTTAAATGTGTGTGTGGTCATATTTATTTACCTCTGGCTGGTATTTCCAAACTAGTTACAGTATTTTTATCTTTTTTCCTAATGATTCTTACAATTCTCAAGTACTCTGGAAATAGTATATGTTCTACATTCTCTTTACTCATTCAGCTTATCTGTGATCTTGATAACTAAAGAGTACTACACAGGATCAGGGAGGGGAATTTTTTCTTTGTTTTCTGTGTATCCCAACTATCAAAATAACCTCTATGTTAATAAGTTGCAGTTTATCTGTGCTCATTCTTCTAGTTAAAAAAGGACACATGTGTGGTGCGCACGCCATAACAGTCACAAAGCTGCTATAATGAAGTTAGGCATTTCACTTAGATTTTTACTGACTCATTTTACAGAATGCTTACTTCTTCATTTCCTAATCCTAGAAAATAAGTGAACACTGGTGAGAAGTGCCAGCAGACTAAATTGATGTTTCAGCCTGAGATCCAAATCAGAATTGCTACAAAGTAAAACTATGGATATCATAAAAGATTTCTATGAAAAATTTTAAAGTTTTGTCACCTAAAAGTGGATTTGTTAAAAAAAAATAAATGTATAAAGACTCCCATCATTTCTTGAGGTGTTTGATAAATGAGACTTTGCTGAATGTGACTTTTTGATTTATCTCATGTATTTTAAATGTAAAACTTCAATAAGAGAATTTTATTATATTTCTAATCATTGATTCCAGTTCAGAATTTGGCATCAAAGGAGCGTTACTCTGCATAGTAAAATGAAACAGTTTATTGAATTCCCACTGTGTTGTAAACATTCATTCATTCATTCCACAGATAATTATTAAGCACTGACTGTGAATTAGGGACTCTTCCAAATGTGTGAGATACAGTACTGAAAAAGCAGACAAAAGTATCTGTTCTCATATAGTTTACATTTTAGTGGTAGAAGACATAATAAATGAGTAATAATAAATCTGGGTGAAAAAGTGCACTGGAGAAAAAACAGGAAAAGGGTTTGGAGAGTGAACATTGCTTATTTGATCTTTGAAAAACTGCATACTAAATATTTTTTATTTCAAAAGTAAAAACTCCATTACATAGTTTCATCTTTGTATAAGGGTATACTTCATAACTTGGATCAAGATTGTATTTGTAGTTGTTAGAGTTTGAATTAATAGAGAATTCCTATTGTTAAAGACTTCAGAAAGCTGCTTGGTAAAGCAGAAAATTTTGAAAATTTACTCTCCTGGTTTGAGCATTGGTTGTGCTTCTTACTGTTTGCACTGGACTTGGGACCAATTTACAGTTTCTTCTTTGAACCTGGTTTCTACTGTATGGTTATTAAATTGTACATTTTACACAAATTATCATATCAGTAGAAACTGTATATTGCAGTTCTTCTGTTTACTCCCTGTCTAGGGTTCTATAAAACAAACATGGCTAGAGTCCATGATCCTCCAAGAAGCTCTGGTAGCACTGCATGGACATTACTTAAGATATGTATCATTAGGACAACTAAAGCAGTCTTGTCTTGATAGGGTAAGTTAGTTAAAACACTGCAGTAGTGTACAGTCACTGGAAAGTTTGAGCATGTTATCTAGTCAATGTAATGTTTGAAGTAACTTCACAAACCTTTTTCTGGTAAAGGAACATTGTCATGTAGATTAATGAGCTAGATCTGAGCATGTTTGACAATAAGCAATAAATATTATATATATGGAAATTCATGTAAATACTTGTTAAATGTTTAGGATAGTGCCTGGCTCACAAGAAATGTTTAGAAAATGTTCCACCTTTTCTTTATTTTTTACCTTTATTGTATGAGCAAAGGTACTTCAGAGAATTTACAAAGTACATATTAAGGAAAACATTTACAAAGATAAATGAACACTATAAATTATGAATAAGTTTTTTGAGGAAAGAGGAAAATAGCCATTCAAATCACAATACATATTTTCATTTTTGTACTGAATGATCACTAAGTTGAGCTTCTCAGGAATAGACCACATCTTATTTTCCTCTCAATCACTACTTCACAGTCTGATCAGTGCTAGGCTCAATAGCTAGCAGTTTGGTATATTAAATGTTGAATGGTTCTCAGCTGTAATTTTTTCATATATCACAACTCCTTTTGGTAATAAACTTCTGGATTTGAAAGGTTATGGCTTCACTGAACTTAAGTTCTTAAGTCCTTAAAGTACAGACTGAAATATTACACTAAAGTATTCTGAATGCCATCTTCTTTACAAAAAAAAAATCTAGCCAAAACTTTGAAAAGACTAAAAAATTGAAAGAATCGTTAATTTGTAACTAGATTACTGTTCATTATCCTGTTCCTATGATGTTGGCATGTATGTGAAAAAGAAGTATAGCAATTTTTAAAAGCAGAATAGAAAAAACAATTCATGTGTAGTTATACACTCTTAACTAAAAAAGGTCAGATGTACTTTATTCCTTTAAGGCAATTTCACTGAAACTATAGATTTCTAAGGCTTTATGAATTAAATGACTCAGTTATTTTCTTACATTCCTGTGATGTGGGAAGTACTAGTGTTCCCATTAAAAAAAGAAAAAACATCCCACCATACACACTTTAACAATAACCTTTCCTCAGATGTTTAAATCTTAGCACAAATCCTCATTTTCCTGTACTATTGCAAGTTATTCTCTACCTAATGCATAATTTTACCCTTCTGGAAATGTAAGACTTCTGTCTAGTTCTAAAACAGTTAGCCATTTACACAAAATACTTCCTGAATTTTTAAAAAATTACCTGCAAAGCATTAAATATTACATGGGCTTTCTTATAAGAAACCCAAAATATAAGTAATTTAGGAGCAAATAAAAGATAATAGGCAACAACAGGGAGCTAGATAATGGCAGTGGAAAGGGGAATCTAGGAAAGGGGAGAACTAGAGGAAGAGAAGGGGAAGAGGAAGTAAAGAGGATCAAGGTGTGAGATAAATGTGTGTACCAGTTCCCCATGATGAATGTGTGTATTATGTATCATAAACATACACCAATAAAAGAGGGACAAAGGAAAAAATTAACCATGTGTAGGATGCTTTATATTCAAATTAAGCATGTATAGGGTGCTTTATATTTAAATTTGATACGCCACAGTATTACTTGGGAAATGAGAAGTACCCTTATGTACATGCAATTGAATATGTTGCTACTCTTGTGATTTCTTTTCGTGTTTGTTTGCTTGTTTTTTTGTTTTTTGAGACAGAATCTTGCTTTATAAGTTTAGGCTGCCCTCAAACTCACTCCAGTCGTTCTGCCTCAGCTCCCTAGGGCTGGGGTTACCGGTATACATCCCCTCACCCCACAGTGTTCTTGTTTTTAATAATAACATATCACGATATTAAATAATACTGTTATATAATTAAATACTATTATTGTGAATCTCAGCTTAACGTTTTACTCTGAGATATATTTACATTAAGGAAAATTTCTTTTGACCCTTAGTACCTTAGTGTGTTAAGCTTTTAGTATAGGCAAAATTAAATTTGCTTCCTATGTTTGTCAGCCAGGCAGCCCAAAGATGGTAATAGTTGTTTCATCAATATACAGTCAGTGGCAATTCAACAGAATAACTTTCCTTTCCTCATCACTGAGAGAAAATAATTGCTAATACAAATGAAAACTTGAAATCGGCAACTCAACCTTGCAGAACACTGATCTTGTACCAGGCAAGTTTTTTTAAGCAGGTAAATCAACAAAAGTGAAACTTTAATGAATTTCAGGTAGAAGAAAGTTTACATGATTTTAATTTTGTTAGCAACTGAAGGAAATACTGCTTTTGATTTTCTGTCATCAGGTTGTCAATCTCCACTGCTTTAATTAAATACCTTGGTTTTACTATCTGGGGATCAGTGACATGCAGTGCCTAGGCTTGAAACTTAGATGAACCTCATTTAAATCTGAGTTCTATTGCTAACTATAACTAATGTTCAAACTCTTTGAGCCAAGAATTTTCCTTAAGGAAAATAAGAATTATAATAACTATCTTGCACAGTAGTTTTAAATACATTTTCTACATTTCTTGCGTTACCTAGCACGTTATCTACCTGGTAACTAGTAGCTATCAATAAGTAGCACTCAAAATGTAAGATGCATCCTGTGATATCCCACCTGCAAACCCTGTGCTGGTTATTTATGTTAGCGGCACCTCATGCTTGCTAGGCAAGTGCTGTACCACTGAGCTACACCCACAGCCATCCTGTGCTTTTAAGGCAGTTTTTCTAACTACAGTACAACTTTCACAGTGGCCTCATTTTGATCACCTTTTATGTAGCAGTTTCATTATAAAATGTAATAGTAACAGTCTTTGAAATAGACCAAGTTGAACTCTTGTTCTAGTTACATTGAGTATGCAGTTTAAATAAGAAGTGATTTCTCGCTTGGAAGTTTCTTTATTGGGTTTTCCTTTTAGAGTTATCTGTTCTTTTTATTTCCTCATCAATTGAAATGAAGGAAAAATAATTTCTGCACTTTTCGGTGTACTGGAATTTTAGACAAAGGATGAAATAAAGCATCACTGCTTTTTTAAATCAAAATAAGCATGCAGTTTATTAATTCTTTGTATTTTTCATACCTATTCCTGAGGGAAATACTCATTTTCAACTTGAAATCAGTCACAAATGCATGATTTAGTTCTTACATAGAAAAAAACATTTCAAATTCTCATAGATTTGATCTTGAAACCTCCACAATGAACTTAAATATTTATAAAACTGCTAATTTATATAAAGCAATCTTGTACTTTTGTCTTAAATTGCTAGCATTTTTCAGTTAGTATTTCAGTAATGTGCATGTTTGTATTTCACATTCAAGAGGGAAACAGTGGTTTTTGTCCCCTTGTTTATTGCTGGATTAGTTATAATTCTTTTGCTTTTATTTTTGTCTAAAAATGTTTTGCCTTAATCCATTGAGTGAGCTGATGCAATTGCCATATTTTGCTCACCTAATCAGTGCTAAATAATAATCTTAATGTTAATAAATAATAGTAATATCTTAATGATACCATTTTTTCATTGATTATTCACTAACATTAAATTCTTTCTAGTGTGATCTAAACAGTTTATGGAAATGCAAACAATGATATATTCATTTGCATGCTTATAGAAGCACAGTTTGTAATAGCGAAATCTTGGAAACGACCCAAATGCCAAATTGATCAAGGAATGGGTAAAGATGTGTTTTGGTTTTTTTTTTTTAATACAACTGAGTACCACTCTGCGATAGAGATGGATAAGCTTGAGATCTTCCTAGGTAAATGGATGCACCTTAAGACTATACTGTTAAATGAAGTAAATTGGACATGTGTAAGTATAGCATTGTTTTCTCTGGTGTCAGAAACCAAATGTGTAAATAAGGGCCAAAATGTATATTAAGTATTGTGAAATAGGAAGAAAATGTTCAAATAGGGAGGAGAAAAAGGAGGAAACGAAAGAGGAAAAAGTTTAAAAAATGGGAAAAGAAGGAAAAATGGAAACAAAGCTTTTGTAAATGGAGAAGGGAGGAGGGGCTTAAGGGGAAGGGTAGGGGAATGAAAAAAGAATCAAGTTATATCATGTACAGGTACAAATTCACTATGATGAATGTGATCATTACATAAATCTAAAATGTACCAATAAAATCTGATTGAAGGGAAAAAAGTATGAAACCAGTTGCAGTATAGTTGCAGTTCAAACAGCGTAAAGAACTGATTGCATTTTATTAAGTATATTTAGAATGTTCTGTAACGAGGTGAAATCTCTTATCTGTGATTAATACTCTTTAGTCTTACACCTATGTAATTTTTGTGCAGCCTGTAAAAAGTCAGAAGCACAGATAATGATGGGAAACCAGTCATTAACCATCAGATAAATACGTTATTGCAGAAAGAATTGTGAAGTACACGTTGGTCTTTTCCGTCTTGTTACAGCTGAATAGTTTTGCTGTTAACAAAAGGATTATTTGTGTGCATATGCTTGAAAGTTTCATTTTTGTTTTGATCAAATACCATTATTTTGAAAACTTAACATTTTCAAATTCAGATGGGTCACAATACCCATTTGTATTGGCAAATTAATTTAGCAATTTATAATAGTTGTCTTCCATACAACAAAGCCAGTAATACATTGCACAAAAATTTAAAGTGAATAAGCCTTCCCTTAAAAATTTAATAATATTTAAATATATGGTATGAAGCTTTTTTGTTTGTTTGTTTGTTTGTTTGTTTTTGGTACCCGGATTGAACTCATGATTTCAAGCTTGACGGGCAGGCAATTATGCCACTGAGCTAAATCCCCAGCTTATTGTATAGATACTTGCCTTCATGTTCTTCACATTCTGTGGACTATTTTTTATACTTTTAAAGGTGTATTTCCAGATGATAGGTTTTTGCTGGTGCCAAGTCATTAGAGGAAAATAATGGTAGAGAAGATAGCAATATAGGCAAGAAGATTTTTTACTTAAGAAAAATAATTCAGAACAAAATGTATGTTCCATTTCAATCCATTGAGTACAAATTGTGGTATTGTTGCTGTTTGTTTGTTTTTTGGTTTGGTTTTGGTTTTTTGAGGCAATGTAGTACAGTGCTCTTGAACTCTTCCATGATCTTCCTGCCTCAGCCTCCCGAGTGCTGAAATTAGAGGCATGTGCTACCATGCTGGGCTTACAGTTGCTTTTTTATAATGATCTGTTAAACATGAATGTCTCCTCCTTAGAACTTAAGCAGATCCTAGAATTGAAGAGAAAATGTGCACAAATAAATAGCTAAGGGCCAGTGTCAAATAAAAGTTGTTAGAAATATGGGTATTATATATTTGCATTAGGGCAACTGTTGCTGTTTAGTCTGACCAGCATGTATACTTAAATATTGTTGCTACTTTTATGGTAATTTCCTAGGAAATGGAAAAATAAAGACATTCAAGTGAGAATTTCAAAAGAAATTTCGTATTTCCACATATGGTGATTCTGCCTTTTAACAGATAAAAGTGCACCCACCAACATACATGGTTTGAGCTTGCCTGCTCTTGATATCTTTTTAGCCAAGGTGATTGGTTGTCCTGAGTGAGACATCCTTATTCTTTTCATGAGATTTTTATCACATAAACAGTCACATATTGTACTTTGAAGGATGACTGCCAATACTGTTGTATTATAGTTCTGCAAGTGGGACAAGAAGGACCTGTTTTGAGGGAATATACTGGTTTATGGGGAAATTGAGCTGGTGATCCTAGTCCAACCAAGCTACGGATCAGTAAGTACTTCAACTTTTGTAGGATTATCACATGATTAAAAGAACAAGAAGAGTTTGATATAAGTTCTGTAGCACATCTGTGCAAGAGAGCTACTGTCCTAAGAAATTTTGCCTTAACTCATTCTTCATGGTGTCTCATCACTACATTCTTTATTATTCTGACAGTAGTTTTGAGTTGCTGCTGTGTGCCAGGTACTACATACGGGCAAATTGGTAAGATGGCTGTTGTCCTTAAGATATGCTTGCAAAATGAGCATCTATATTGTGACAGATATAACAGTAGTGAGTAAAGTATTTTAGGAACTCAGAGGAGAAAATATCTGATTCAATGGGTAATGAAAAGATATGATAGGGAATTCTTCATAGCAAAGGTGAAACTTAATGTGAGTATGTGTCAGACAAGGAGGAAACGTACGGACTGTGCATAGAGAAGTCCTTTCGAACAGAGAAAAACAGCATTCCTAAAGCATAGAAGTACAAAGTCGACAAGTCATTAGTAATTGTGATTATTCTGAAGTGCATTAAGCTCCATTGCTGGGTTAATAAGTAAGATGGAAAATTAGAAGGCAAATCATGACAGTACTTGTATACTCTGTAAAGAAAATTTGACTTTGTCCTTTTAATAATGAAATTTTTAAGTTTTTAAGTTGATAAAATTTAAGTTTTTAATGCTCTAGCAAGACTGGGTATGCAGTGGAGAGAATACTTTAGAAAAAAATTAAAAGAGGCAGGCCTTAGAAACACCTGTTTGAGAGTTGACAAGGATGGAAGTTAAGACTGTGGTAATAGGATAATTAAGGTAAAGGAGTAAGGGATGGGCTTGAGAAAGTAATACTGAATGCAAAGTAAAGGTCCCCTGGCTTGAGGTCTTAGGTGCATAATAGTGACAATTATCAATACAGAATAGACCAATGAAGTAACAAATGAGAAAGATTGAGTTTTGTTTGGTTTTAAGGTTTCTATAGAGGGAGAAAGAGAACTAAGACACTGCTTTATGTGACAGGAATCAGAAGGGTTTCTGATTACATTAGATGCTTTAGCGGGTACCTCAATTAAGTAATACAGGAAAGAGCTTTCCAAATAGAAGGAAATGCAAATGCAGAGCCTTCAAATGGGAGTCTGTGTTACTATCTTCCAAAAGCTGGAAAGCCAGTGTACTTTGGAAATGAGTGAGGGAGCAGGAGAAGGATAGATGAGAGTCCAGGAAATGTGTGCCTTTTAAGTTTACATACAGATTGTGGTAAGATTGTATTCAAGATGAAATAGGAAGCCAGTAAGGGTTTTAAGATATAACTTAATTTGCCCTCCAGTCAATTCTTGAATATGATATGATTTATTTATTGGTGTTTGCATGTGTCTAGGAATATTTATTTTGTGTATAGTTCTATAATATTTATCTTGTGTAGAGATTTATGTAGTCGTCAGTGAGGCTATAGAAATGTTTATCACAAAACATTTTTTTCTTACCCCTTTATAGTCCTGCCTTTCCCTTTATAACCACTTGCAACCACAAATCCGTTCTCTAATCCTATAATTTTATAACTTTGAGAATGTTATCTAAAAGGAATCATACATTGTGTTACATTTTGAGATAATTTAACATAAGGTGCATGAGGTCCAAATTGTTGAATGTGTCATAGTTTAGTCCTTATTAATGTTGAGAAATATTCTATTGTATAGAATATTGTACCACAATTTATGTAATTATGTAATTCAAAAGACTTTTGGGGGCTACAAAGATAAATCTTCAATGAATAGTTTTATAAAAGTTCTTATATGAAAATACATTGTATAAATCCCCAAGTGTACAGTTGTTGCACTGATATAAATATTATATTTCACTTTATAAAAAATGGCCTGGCTTTTCCAGAGTGGCTACCCTTTTTACATTCCTGAAACCAGTAGCGCACAACAGATACAGTTTCTCTGCATCCTCACCAGCACTTAGTATTGTCAGTATTTTTCACTTCAGCTGGTCTAATACATGACATCTCATTACAGCATAATTTGCATTTTGCTAATAGCTAATTATGTTGAACATACTTTTATGTGCTGCTTTGCCCTCTATATCCTCTGATCTAGTATTCATTCAAGTTTTTTGCCCATATTTTAATTGACGTGTTTGTTTTCTTCACATGGAGTTTAAAGAGGTATTTTTACATATTTTGTGTCCAAGTCCTTTGTTGAACAAGTGATTTACAAATATTTTCTCCTAGGATGTGGCTTCTCTTTTAACCTCTAACCTATGTCTAATCAGTTGTTCTAACATTATTTGTCGAAAAGACAAAGACTATCCTTCCATTTTGTTGCTTTTTGCATCTCTTATCAAAAAATTACAAGAGTCTTTTCTCGATTCTCTAGTCTTTGCATTGATGTTTATGTCTATCCCTTCATTTGTACTATACTATATTGATTATTGTAAGAAGTCTTTAAAATGTTTCTCCAATTTTATTTTTCAGAAATGTTTTTGCCAATTTTAGTTCTATGTAAAACAGAATTTATAAAAATGTATTGCTGGGAATTGGGTATAAATTGCATTAAATCTGTGGGTCACTTTGGAGGGAGTTTGACTTTTAATTTAAGTCTTTCAGTCCATGAACATGGTATGTCTTCATTAAGTGTTTGATTTCTTTCATCAACACTTCATAGTTTCCATCTTACAGAGCCTATGCATATTTTGTTAGACCCATACTTAGATTTTTTTTTAAGTGGTTGTATAAGGGTCATGTGTTCTTAATTTTGATGACTGGTTGTTCATAGTTAATATATGTCAATTTGGCTAATTATTATGCGGAAACCATATGCCACTAAGACCTTGGTAAATTACCAATTAGTTTTTAAATAGATTCTTTAGGTTTCACATATTGTCTTGCTTTGCTGCTCTATTACTTTCAGTTCCATGTTTACTACAACTGGTGAGATTGATCTTATGGGGAAAATACCTTTCACCATTCAGTGTATGATAGCTGTAGGTATTTTTGTAGGTACTGTTTATTGGGTTAGAAAATTTCCCCCATACTGTTAGTTTGTTAAGAGTTTTTATCATGACCGGTCTTGAATTTTGTCAAATCCTTTTTATACAGCAATGGATATGGTTATCTGGCTTTTTTTTAACTAGTAACTTTTTAAAATATTTGCTATATGTGGAATATAGACTGAGAACAAAATAAGGAAAAAAAAAAGATAAACAAGAAAACATGTTGGAAAACTGTTGTAATAATCCAGAAGAAAAGTGATAGTACCACCAGGGTGGCAACAGGAAAGAGAGAGAAGAGATCAGATTTTGGTTTCAAACCCTGTTTGGGCAGGAATTGTGAATGAATTAGATGTGAGGCATGAAAGAAAATCCAAGGATGACCCCCCCCCCAGATTTTTTGTCCAAGCAATTGAAATTATGGAGTTGCTGTTGACTGAGTTGGGGGAAAGTAGCAAAGTAGCAAGTTTAGACTGGACTGGACAATCAGAAACTTGTTTTTGGACATGTTAACTTTGTGATGCCTTTAATGCATACAAGTGGTGATATCATTAGGCAATTCATTTGATACTTGAAAAGGAATTTAGGCAAGAGATTCAGGCTAGAAATACAAATTTTGGAGTCTTTGAGTGCATGTATAGTGCAGTATTTGTTAAAAACTTGTGGGGCATGGTGACACATGCTTATAATCCTAGCCCTTGGAGGCAGAAGGATTGTTGTGAGTTTGAGGCCACCCTAGGCCACAAAGTGAGTTCCTAAACTTCACAGCGAGACCCTGTCTGGAGGGGAAAGACTATACCTATAACTACTTTGCTTTTACTGTATCCTCACTTATTGTTTATTAGCAAAATGTCAGATTCTCCTAGCGCAGTAATGGCAAACCTTTCAGAACTTCGAATGATAACCAACAGCCAGCTGCGGTATGTATGTGCCATAGAGAAGTTTGTTACCATTGTCCTACCGTGTGAAGAGCTTAGTAAAAATTTGGGTTGGTTCTAGTTATCAGCAGACTTGTGTAATTGACAGTAAAGTGCACCAGAAAGTATGTAATTGGAAGGTAATTTTGGCAATTGCATTTACTATACTATGTATTTAATCACACTTAGTTGATAGGTGGATGGCTATAATAGTAGTCATCTTAAAGTATTTTACTAATTTTCAGAGCTTTATTCTAAATCTTTATAAAATGAAATAGCTCCATGAGACTCGTAAAAAAGAGTTTGACATTGAGTGCCCAGATAACTTTCTGTGACAGCATTTCTCTTGCAGATAAAGCCATTCAGAGGGATAAATCAAAAACAGAAATTAAAAACAAAAGTGCAAAATAGCTAGCAGGCAGATACTTAGTGCTAGAAATAAATTGGTGAAAGGAAAGTGAGCCTCAGTCATAGAGACTTGGTGAAAAGATGTATCTTCTGCATCTCCCATATAATTGTTTACTTTTATGTTGAAGTTTTCTGGAAAATATTGTAATTTTTTCTATTACAACTAATCATTAACTAATTATATTTTCTCATGGTAATTTATGTATTTCTAACACTTTGTTTTATTTCTACTTAGCATAGGACTCATCAAATTATAATTATCTGTTTACTTTTCAGTGTTTCCCACTAAATGTACATTTTTATAGCATTAGAATAATGGCCTTAGCATGTAAACTGTTACTATTTGTGGAGTAAATGAACTCAAGACAATCCAGGTTTAGGGCTAGATTTGCTTATTTTTGAAAGCTACTTTTTAAAATTCTGGAGTGTAAATTATGGTTTAACATCTTTATATTCGTACTTTGATGCTTTTAAACAAGCATTTCACTTTTGGAGAATGTACCTATAGTAAGTACCATTGTTAACCTAAGGTCATGGAGGCACACATGTTGCCTTTTGCTCTTTCTCCCCTAGTGGTAATGAATTTCTGCAAATACATCTGAATTTTGGCCCAGACTTCTTAGTTGAATGAGTACTAGGCTAGGCTTATTGAGACCATAGTAACGGTTCAGGACATTTTCTATGCACATTTTAAGAGAAAGGAATCATCTTTCTTTGTTTTTTTCAGTCTAGTCCTTTACCCCATGTCCAGTTAGATTGTAGAGGTACAGGCCAAGTTTCTCTTCAGTAGTAATTTTACTTATAAAGGCATTTCCATATATCTCTTCAGTGTGAGCATTGTAAGATAAAAACACCCCAGGTCTTTATACTAATATAAATTTAAAGCTATGGTATTTTCTTTCCAGATCCACTGTGTGTGTGTGTGTGTGTGTGTGTGTGTGTGTGTGTGTGTGTGTAGGTAAAGATAAATATGGTGTTAGTCCATGACAAATTAATAAGATTTAAAGGAAGATGTTGATACCAGCATCATGAGAGGGTTTAGTATTCTGTTTTAAGTATTTTGGGTAGATATGAGAAAACTAAGTAAGCCTTTCTTTAGTAAGAGAAACCGTATATGATTGCCTGAGTTACCTGTCTTCGGTGATTGTTTGAATTCTTACATATGAATGCATTCCAAATCATTTGACCCAGTGCCTAGCACTTATTAAATATAATCTGTTAATAGAATTTTGTTATAAAATTATTATTTTAAAAGCTTTATCATCTATTCCTTACGTATTACCTACTATGAACAGCTCTTAATGCAACTCAGTTCAGTATAACTCTCCAAAATCTCTTCCTTCTCTTTAGGAGGAGATTAATATGATCCAACCTGCATTTTAGACAGCTCATAAGTTTATTCGCACCGTGAATTATAACTTAGAAAGGCTTAAAAATAAGCTATCCAGTAAAAGGTTATTATGTAGTGTGATGGTCCAGGTAACAGTTAAACAAGAACGTGGTGGTGTGGGAATAGAAGTAAAGGAATGAATTGCAAGATTTCATTTATTTATTTATTTATTTATTTATTTTTATTGTGAGAATGATCAGTAAAATTTGCCATTGATTGTATAGGAAAGGAAAACAATTTGGAGACATGATTCTGGTTTCTAGCTTCACGCTTATGCTATTAGTAATTAACAGAAATACAATATTGAGTAGGAGGCAGGAGTTGAATTCTGGATAAGATGAGTTTAGGTTGGTAACATGGTATTGTTAGGTTGTTAGTTTACTTGTTCCAGTCCCACCCTTTCTTTCCCCCTCACTGTCTGAATTCCATTGCCATTAGTCTAAGAACTTTCCTTTAGGAAAAAGTTCTTTCTTTTTAGTCATTTTCAACAGTAGAGGTTTAAACATGTGAAGAACAATTCCTTGTTTCTTACCACGTTTACATCTTCTTTTGTTCTACCCTTCCCCACTCAATGAGAAAGCTACTTAAAAATATATTGCTAGCACTATCTCCCCATACTACCTTTAGGAAACTGGTACATACATAATTTTTTTTTAATCTTTACTTGAAATAAGTGATGCAACTGACAGAGTTCTTTGAGGAAAAATAAAATTTTATGAAGTATTTGTGATTCTATTATTAATCATTGAGTAAAATACCACCTCATACATCAAGTATCAGTAGGTAATAAAATACTTCCATAAGAGAACTGAAACTTCCACAGACCTATTTTTTTACATATTTTATATGAAGATTTAAAATATCTATATTGTGTAGAGTTGCCGATTTTTTTATAGCTCCGAAGTAGTTAATATGTTTTATATGTTTTGTTACCTTCTGAAATAGGGAACCTCATACACATACAGCCCAAACTTGCATGTTAAACGTTTTTTTTTTTTTTTTGGAAGATTAAAAACAACTTTTTGTTTCAGAGTTTCAAAATAAGTCAAGAACACCAGGTTCTAGATCAGTGCCTGACACTAAGTTACTATGTGAGAATTGAATCCATGTCTAGAACCTTACCTGGCATGTAGTAGGTGCTTAGCAGATTTTTGGAGTGAATCATTGTTTTATGCCTGCTTTACTTCTCTTTCCTTGATTTATGTTACTTTTCTCTCTTGCAACAGTTCAAGGGCAGCAGTTCAAGGCTGCAGAAGACAGCAAAAAACAAGAGCAAGGGTGGGGGAAAGGAACCTCTTTTCCTCCCTTACGTTTTAAGCAGGTTATCCACGCTAGGGCGGGTGTAGCAATGAAACCATCTCCCTGCCCTCCTTTTGCACAGGCTCAGGATGTTTAAAATGAGGACCTTGGCTCCCCTACTGAGTCACTTAGTTAAACTTGTAAACTTCTCAAGTTGCTATAGTGAATCAACTATAACAATTTATTATTTGTAATTCATTCCTGTCCTGTAAATACCAGGGTAATTAATAAGTGTGGTTAGGGTCTCATAAAGATGAACCATAAGCTTAATTTTGAATGTTCATGTTAGCTGCTTAGTGGAATGTTGGGCCTTCTCTTGATATATTTTCTGGTAGTCAAAGCTGCCAAACAGCTGATCTTACAATACTTGATTTCTTGAGAGTACTTCACGTATGAAGTATGTTTTACTTGCCTACATGATATATAGGCAAGTATTTAAGCATATAGGCCATATCCCTAGAGATTGTATACCTTTAAAGAACACGGAGGTGAAACTATGAGAGAATAATTAAATATCAAATCATAAACTGTTGACCCATGGGAACATTATTAGTATTCTAGGAGCAAAGTCCATATGGGCTAAAAGCAAGGGAAAAAGACTTTAAGGAGGTGAAACTGAGGTTGGTTTTGAAGAGGTATTTATAATTTTCATGAGCATCAAAGTGTAGAAATGACATTCTAAACAAGGGCAGTAGGTACTAAGAATTTGAACATATTCAAACAAACGTGACTTGATTCCTAAGGGCATAGGGACTGGCGGAAAATAAAAGATAGATTTAGTAGGGAGTTTTTAGTCTGCATTGAATGACCCTGAAGAGATCAGAAGATAGAATTTAGAGGGGTTTCCATTAGATGAGAAGTGATTTTTATTAATTTCTAATTGATTTAGCATTTTTGTTACGATTTTAAGTGGCAGGCCACAGTATTAGCAGTGCCTATTTTTATTATTAATAATAAAAGCACAGATAATTTCCATATGACTTTGTAATCATGAATATCTTTAGATATAATTTATGCATATTACTGCCTAAAAATTATGGTTGTGTTTAGACTCCTCAATTTTGTTGTGTTATGTGGTAATAGGTAAATATATATCACACATAAGGTAACTGTGTTTCGGTTTTAGTGGGGGGGGGTGGAAATCATTTTATTTCAGACATTTAAAATCATTTCTTAAAAAATAACTATTTCAATAAAATTGGCTTTCTTTGTAATCCTAGGTATTGTTTTTTTATGCTTACAAAATCATTATAAAAGGAAATCTGTTAACTTTCTGGAGACTACCAAAGGTTTCCATAACCCATGATCTAGTAGCAACAGGCTGTGGAAGACATTGAAAAACTACAGTGAGGAGTTTTAGTGCTAATCAAGAAGGATATCTTACAAATTTTACTTGTTTCAATTACAGGTTAAATACAATTTATGAAATTTTAAAGCTTCAAAAAGTTTTTTAGAAGTGAGGAGGAACACTTTATAGCTTATAGCTGTAGATAAATTGAGGTTTGAACACATACCTAAAACTCATCTATAATTCCAAGATCACTGACCTAACCTCCTTTCATATCTGTTTCAGTTAATTGTTTTGTGTAACTGTGTTGTTTAAGTGACTAGAAAGAACATTTGTCAATCTTTTATAAAGTAATTAATATTGCCAGTGCGAAGACCTCAGTGGCAAAGAGAAGTCATGAGTCTGGTCATTTAGATTTTGTATGTAGAGATGAGGTAGCAGTAAAAACAGAATAGAATTTCAAAAGATATTTGGAAAGAAAAAGTATAAAACTTGGAGGTATGCACGTCGAAATAAATGGAGCTCTGTAAGTATCAAGAAGGTAAGAAGAATAGGATACCTAAATTAATGTTCTTGAAAGAATATTGTACAAATCTACAATGCCTTATCTAAAATCCTGAGGCCTATTTATTTTGAAATTTTAAAATTTTTATATTTTGTAAAGTAAAATAGTCTATCTTGTATATCACATATAACCCCCCCCAGCAAAGTCTAAGACATCACCCTATAACTAATCACTTAATATTTTCAGTGAAACATGGAAATATTTACAGTAAGTGGACTAATTCAACCTGTAACTGGTCTTAGATCAATTCAAGTCAGATTTTTAGCACCACCAGATGAGTTTCAACATGAACTTCATTTTTAAAAAACTTTTTCTGAACTTTTTAGACTGAACTATAGGAATGATTTGTTGACTGTATTGACTACAACATGCAGGGAGGAGAGCCTTTAGGAGTTATATTTTGAAAAATGTCAATTGTAAAATAGATGAGATTTAAAGACCTGTAGAGAAAAGGGAGAAGAGTTTTAAGGTAACCGTTTTCAGGCTGGAAAGAAACTGCTGCTTCTGACAAAAACGGAGAACTAGTGTGGAAGGGTTTGAGCATGTGTAAGCACGATTTAAAAACGTTCTTGCTTCACTAAGGTTCCCTTTGATTCTCATATATTCTGCATCATGGTTAAATCAGCTTGAACACTTAAAAGATTTAGACTATAATTTTTTCTTTTAAAAGGAGCTCTTAATTTTCAGCAACCTACAAGGAGCCTGAAAGAGTTGCAGAAATCTTAGTTATTGCATTGGGAGTGGGTAGGAAAGATACAGTGTTCCTAGATAAGTGAGGGCTATGATCCCATTCACTGGAACAAAACCTAGAAAAGAGACTATAAAGAGTAGAGTGAGATACTTGACCCTTAAGTTTCTGTATGGTCAAATCATCACTCTAGCCATATTCACAACAGTATGAATAGATTTAGAAGTAGTCACTGTTAAGCAGCAGTGGTCACTGACAGCCCAGTGCTATTCTAAATGCTGTAGCAGCTGTCCATGCTTTTTCTACCAGCTGCCTGCTAGATTGAGTCAAGATATCAACTCAGGTGGAAAGCACAGTGGTATGATTTTGCTTCAGAATCTGAAGTGAAGACCATGTATAAATATAAGACTAAGTAGATTTTAATTTTATTGATGTTCTGCACTTTTAAAAATACACTTTGATAAGTGGGCTTATATATTGCATTTGTCATATCTAACTAAAATGATCCAAAATAGAATTCTTTAACAAAATCATACAAAACTCAATAATTACCCTTAAAATATTTATTCTATATTTGCAAGTATGATTCATAACACATTTTGTCTTTATTAAACTTTGATTTAGAGTCGACTTGTGTGACTAGAACTTTTTCTTATATAAAATAAAACTATTAGACTAGATTATCTAATGCTTCTTTTAACATCAAATTCTATGATTCTGAATGTTTTAAGTTTTATCAGATAGACAGAATACTTAAACTACAGCTTAGAAGAGATCTTCCTTAAGTTACATGTGAGTGTAGATGCCAAAAGAAAAGGTGGAAGAATGAATGTCATAATTTTGCACCCCTATTCATCCTTTTAACAAACTTTAAGAAGTCTAGAACTAAGAATCCTAGGAAACTAGAAGACTGCACAGTGTTGACCAGAAAAAGGAATTTTCAAGAGGAAAATTCTCAGTTTATGCCTCTAAGGACAATAAGAAGGAACCCTGGGCCTGGAGTTAGACAACTACACACATCTTATCTGGCTTTTACTCTACTGCTTATTCGAGTTCTGATAATAAAGTTTCTTAATCATCTGAACGTTGCAAAATCAGAGTAATAACTACTTAGTCTTCCACAATGATTTTTTGAGGAATTAATAATGAGTTAGGAAGCACCCAGTAAAACTTAAAATATTCAGTGAGTTTAAATGATTGCAAAAAGTGAATGAGAATCTTAAAGACATTATTGGATTTGGTAATTTGAATTGAAGTATTATTAAGAGGGAGACCTTGAAGGCAGATTAAAACAAAATTGGGGCCATGGTATAAATACTGAGTCGAGTCATGTTTGGCAAAATATGCATGATAAGAGAGAGATGCACTAGGGTGTTTATCTCTTACATTCCCATTGCAGTTTCTTCCATTCTTGTTGGAGTTTTCTTCTAGACCAGTAGATGCAGGGCAATTTTTTTAATGTTTTGAGACAGGATCTCACTATGTAGTTCAGGCCGGCCTTGAACTCACAGTGATCTTCCCGCCTCAGCCTCCCAGATGCCAGGATTACAGACATATGCCACCATACTTGGTTACAACAGTAATTTTAATAAGTAACTTTGTGAATAAACACTTGCAGAAGGACTAGAAGATGTAACTGGTGAAAAAAAACTTTGTGGTATGGATGCACACATGGCTGTGTATTTAAGATGAAGAAGACTGATATATGGTCATAGGTTGAAGAGAAAAATTGGAAAGGCTTTTGGTTTTTGTAAGGAAATGTAAAAGAAGAGGGTCCAGAGCTACAACTGAAAAAGCTAATCTTACTGGTAAGAGACCCTTCCCTGGAAAAAAAAAAAAAAAACCCAGACCCAGGAAGTTTTTACATTTGGATTCCTTAAAACTTCAAGCCCCATGTAACTATTTCGAACACAGAGAAGAATTCCTGGTTCTTTTTACAAAGTCCACATAACGTGATAGCAAAATAGAGTAAAACTAAGATGAGTTTCACACAAAAGTTGTTGCAAAATTGCCTATAAATTATTAAATAGAAATCTAGCATTATATTAACAGAATAACACTGTGACCAAGTAAGATTCATGCTAGGAAAGCAGTGATCACATTAATTCATACTAGTTAGTGGGGGGGGGGGGAGTATGACTATCTTAAAGGATACTAAAAAGGGGAAGAAGAGGATTTCAGCACTTATTTCTACTAAGAATTCTTAGTAAAACAAAAATAGAGGTACTCCAAAGATTTTATTATCTCAGACTAGAAGCCAACATTTTCTTACTAGAAATGTTAAAAATACTAAAATACCTATTTTAATGTTTAGTAACATGTTGAACTTCTATTAAAAAGTTATGAATCAAAAAAATACGGCCAAATATGTGTAGTGTATTTGTTTTTCTTGTTTCCAAGGATGTTTATCTTGCTTTCATTCTAATTCAGGCTGGCCTCAAACTCACAGCAGTCCTTCTGCCTCAGCCTCCCAAGGCATTTGAGCTTACAGGCATGCACTACCACATTAGGCTTTTTCAGTATATGTTTGTGACACACAGTGATCCATTGAGCTTAGAGTTTGATGTCTATACATAAAGTATCTTGACCATTTTTATTCCCTCTGCCCCTCTTCATGCCCTTTTTTCCTCTCCAGATCTTATTCCCATCTTTATATAATCTACCTCTCTCTTTAACATGGGTCTTTTATTTTGCTTGTTCACTTTTTTATATTTTGGGTCTCTCGTGTGATAGACAAACCATGTGATATTTAAGCCTTTGTGACTGATATTTCATTTAACAGTGTGTTATGATCTGAAGATCCATCCATTTTCCTACAAATGACTCAAATTTATCCTTTATGGCTAAGTAGTACTCCATTGTATATATATACCACATTGTCCAGTCATTTGTTGGTGGGGATTTAGACCGATTCTGTGATTTTAGCTGTTGAGTTGTGCTATTACAAACATGGATGTGCATGTATCACTGTAGTACGATAACTTTAGCTATTTTGGAAGATACCTAGGAGAGAGATAGCTGGGTCAAATAAAATTTCTGTTTTTAGTGTTTGGACAAATCTTCAAACTGTTTTCCAAAGTGGTTAATACTGGTTTATATCTCCACCAACAATGTAGTATGGTTCTGTTGTATAACATTGTCTTGGGAATGCTAACCAATATAATTAGACCAAAAAATAAAACACTTATATAATGATTTTTTTGAAAAAGAGGAGGCAAACATTATTATTTATTGATGACACTGTGTATCTGGAAAAACCAAAATAAATTGTTACTATAGTGAAATTTTAGTATGAAGGCTAGCTATAAAGTTAAAATACATAATAATAGTTTCTCTGAAGTGTTTTGCTTTCTGAACAGTGCACCAGTTTAATCATATCTCTTCATTTGGAATGAAAAGAATTTTCAATAAAGTTGTGGGGTGAATACATTTAGGAAATAATTTTTTAAAAATTCCTTAGGCTTGTGATACTTACTCTATTATTCAGTAATGTCAGAGAACATGTAATACGATATTTGAGCCATATTTGGTAAATAATAATTTTGTGTGGAACCCACTGTTCTATCAGTAAGAGGATAATTACTGCCCATATATAAGGCTTTTCTTTGCTGTTAAAGCATTTCTTGAAGTACCAAGTTATGGCATGTATTGACTGCTTTTTTGTTTTTTAAGATGTTGTTTTCAAGTATTTATAACAGTTTAACAAGAAATGTGTTGAAACAAGTATTTTCTTCTTAATGTTGAGAGAAAAGTGTTCTATCTTCTGGCTTAGAGTTCTCTTTATATCTTAAATGTAAATTGTTATATTTTTATCATCTGCTCTCAGAATTGAGCTGTCTCATGTATTTACTTATGTAGCTATTCTGAAGTCAGTGTTATATCTATCAGGATATGATGCAGTTGACTTAGTTAAACCTTAAGCATAGCTGTTATTTTATCATTTATGAAAATAAAAACATGTATACTCACATGTTAAAACAACATGTGAATGGATTTCATTATTTTATAGTGGAGAGAAATGTATTTTGGATACCCATTATGTGCCAGGCCGTTAGGTGCTTTATGTACTTTTAAAATCTCATGACAGTCCATTGAGATGAGTAGTAGTTTGTCACTTAATAGAAAGGAAATCTCTGTAGGGTATAATTGAAGGCAGTGCCAAAATCAGATTTAAACCTGCATCTCTTTTCTTCTTGAATTCTTTTCTGTACATGTCATCAAGGTGGAAAGCTTACATTTTTCAGAAAAAAAAATTTTTTAGTCTCTTGTTGTATTGCTAGTACTACAAAAATAGAAAGTTAAATTCTTTGAATCCCTGTCGTTGCTGTGTGTGTGTTTTGTCCTGTTGCACTTTTCACATTTGACAACAGCAAAGAATTTAGTGTATTTTTGACTGCTATAGAATTTGTTTCTTAGAAAAACTCTTAAGGGTACCAGTTTGCAAGTATAAGAACCTTATTTCCAGACCCTAAAAACCTAATTAGTACAGCAATTTACCACTTTTAGTGTTCTGCAATTGGTTTTTGTTTTTCTATGGGCCTAACATTTTTTTTTAAGTCATTGAATCTATTTTGGTAATGGAAAAAAGAATTTCCAGTGTGGTTGAAAACCACATCTTATGAGCTGTTCTTTGCCTCCCTCTTTAAGAACTGCCAAGTACTTCTTTAAAAATTGAAACTTGAAGTTCACTTCATTGCTTGGATTTATCTAAAGCATTTAAGAAAACCCTAAGAATTGATCATAGAAAATTAGGAAAGCAGCTTAAAAAATGATAACAAGTACAATAGCAAAATAGCTGTGATACAACCAGAAAATGAGGACTTTCTAATTCCAGCTTTACCAATGAAAAAAGATTTTGTTGTTTTTCTGTGATAGTTACTCTGAAACTCTGTTGAGACAAGCTGTTGTTAAAAGCCATTAGAGACTTCGTAAAAGCTACTGTTTGAATTTCTGGAATTGAGAATCTAAACTAGATTTGGGTAGACTGAGAGAATGCCTTAACTAATGCGTCTTCTCTGGTAACTTGTAATTTAAGAAACCTTTTCCACTTCACAGTATTTTATGTTAGAGAATTCAGTTGCTACTTCATTGCTGTTAGATCTTAACAATGTTATCTGGTCACATTTCTTACTTTGCCTACCCATAGTTTACTCTAGTTTCTCTTCTGCTTTTAAGGCTCCAGACCCAGTTCCTGGACCTGCCCTGGAAAAGAAGTATCCAGTAGAGATGAGCTCACTGCAGTTACTTAATTAAAAATTTGTAAGCTGCAAAAATGGCAATGGGCCAGCCAAGAACAGCTACAATTTGAATTTTTCTATTTCCAGGTATGCTAAAGTTCATGGCATCATTCAAGATTAGCTGTGTAACTGCCTTACTATGAAATCTATAGTAACCACAACTTTACTTTAAAAACATATAGTCTTCTTGCTTTAAACATAATAGCATCCTTAACAAGTAGGTCTTTAGCTGATAGTATTAACTTTAACATAACTTTTACCTGAATATTTCTAATTTGACTCATTTGCAAAAGCAGTTTACAAAAAATAAATTTGAAATTCTATTGAGTTAACCCTTCTAAATGTACAAAATGTACTCTGGTCCTAACTGAAAAGAAACATTAACATCAGCAACAGTCTTCCTTTAGAAAGTTTACATATGATATAAGTAATAATAGAGGGAATAAAATTAATGAATCCAATTCTCCTTTCTGAGATTCTCATCTGTTCTGTACTACTGATGTCTTTATGTAAAAAGCTAATACATTCTTCAGTAATTGGAAGTCATAATAATGTTTGTAGATAGAGGCAAATAATATATTACAGGTCTTTTATGTGAAGAATTTAACTATATTTTTAAATGTAAGAATATAATTAATATTACCTAATTTTTAAACTTGATTGCTTAAAAGAAGCCAGATAAGAGACTCGTATATAGTTGAAGTTCTAGATGTAACACAAAAACTAACAACTGAGATTTTCTAATGCCTTAGATTTTTAACCAAGGAAAATGAATTGTAAATGATCAGTTAAACAAAGTCTGTTAGCTTTTAAGGGTATTTAGTGCTTTTATCAGTTTTATAGCTGTAGAGACAGAATTAACACATAAAAGATCACTTTACTAAATGGGTAGATAATTATATATATTTTTTGATTTTAAAATTCGGTTCCTAGGTTACAGATTATCCAAAATTGAACAAAAGAATTGTGTATCCCATTAATTAATTTTGACAGATGATCCTAATAATCTAGCGTATCTAGGAGTTAGGACTCCTCCTTTACATTTCTTTCTTCACTACTGATGCATAATGACTTTAACATGAGGCACTCAGGTTAGCATTAGGTCACTGATGATTTAGCACATTATTTGTTTGGTATTGAAAGAATTGTGTCTTATAGATGTTGAATTAAGACTGGAAAAGGGGCAGTTAGCAGAATTATTACCACTGTTAGGTTACATAGAGAGGGAAATTGAAGAAGGAATTTTATATGAATATTAAGTCATATTTTCTCTGGTGAAATTTTTCTATATTATTGAATGTAAATTGTGTGTAAAATACTTCTAGGCACCATAGTGATGTAGAAATGAATAAAGTATAATTTTTTGTGAACTCATAGACCCACATAGTTGCTCATCTATGGCAATGGGTTGATTGTGCACCACCACAGATTGAAAATTATAGTCAGGCATAGTGGCACACACCTGGATCCCAGCACTCTGAGAGACTAGGGCAAGAAGATGAAAGGTTCAATCCCATCCTAGACAGTTTAGCAAGACCCTATCTTAGAATTTAAAAAGTCAAAAGAGCTGGAGATGTAGCTTAGTATGAAGGCCCTGGATTCAGTGCCCGGCATTGAGGGGAAAAATTGGACCTAATACGGTTTTATCTGTATTGAACATACAGAAAATTGTTTTTTTTCTTCTCATTATTTTCTAAATACTATATAACAACAACTATTACAATATTACAACTATTTAGAGGATTTACATTGCATTAGGTGTCATAAGTAATCTAGAGATGAAGTATGTAAGAGAATGTGTAGATTATATAGAGACACATCACCGTTTAGGGGGTGGGGTGCATTGAGGCAGGGACTCGCTATGTAGTGCAGGCTGGCCTTGAGCTCGCTTATGTAGCCCAGGCTGGCCTCAAATTCACAGTGATCCTCCTGCCTCAGCCTCCCAAGTGCCGGGATTACAGGCATGTACCATCATACCCAGGACATCACCATTTTGTAAATTAGCTTCTGTTGATTCTGATATTTTCTTTTTTTTTTTTTAATAATTTTATTTAAAGAGGAAAAAACAAAACAAAATAAAACAGAATAAAGGGTACCAACCGTACAGTATTCCAAGGAAAAAAGGAAAAGTACAACAACAATAAAACCTAAGAAATTATTACTTGACTAATTACATACTGACTTCTTGGAAATAGTTGTTCAAATTACAAAGTTAAAACATGTAAAGTAGACATTCAAACAGTGAGACTGTTAACAGTTCTGCTCCACAATCTGACAAAAACAACAATATGGTCA